>JAESUZ010002752.1:1800000-2069553 GCA_017311185.1 Proteles cristata cristata | reverse complement strand
AACTGCCATCTTATCATTATATCCTCACATGGCAGAAAGAAGTCAAGAGAATTCTATGGGGTCTCTTTTATAGACAGTAATCCTGTTCATAAGGGTTCCACCTTTATGACCTGTTTACCTCCCAAAGGATCCACCTTTTAATACCATTACACTGGGGCATTAAGATTTCAACATACAAATTGTAGGGGAATAAAGACATTCATTCCACTCCAAAGTCAGTGCCGAAAATCACTGGCAAGAGAGACAGGAATAAGGTGGGATTTGGGTAGAGAGAGCCTTGGAAAAGCAATGAGAGAAACTGAACTGGCCCCAGTGGGAAACTTAAGGGAGTCTGTTAGGGATTAAAAAGAGAGAGAGAGAAAGATTGTGGACTAGGTCTGCAGTTCAACACTGGAAACTTTAACTCTGTAATGTTTCCCAGTGTTCCCAGCAGTTGCACTTCTCAGCACGAGGCAGTAAGCAGTGGGAGTGGAGTGTATAGTGTCAGGCCAGGTGGGGCAGGTGCTGTGTGCTAAACCCACCATATAGTGGTAGTGTCCACGGATGGTCAGCCATTACACCAGCTCCAGAGTGAGGGACAACGTAGGTACACACAAACAAATGTGCAGTGCCTTGAGGAAAAGGGAACGCAGGTGGACTGCATAGTCACCAAATCTCTTCAGGGAAGATGGAGAGTTAACTCTTACATGTTTCTGAGGCATTGATGAGAGTCCATGTTCCTTCAACCACACTTTGTCATTGCCTTCCACATTGCAATAAAGGTGTTGATGGAGTAGAAGCCAGGCAGAATTCAAAAGAAAAGTATTCCAAAGTGGTCCCACAGCTTTCCAACTCTGATGATTTCGCTCTCTCTAGTAGCTCGCGTCAGCTTCTGATTACCTTAGCTGTATTTCAGAATCTGTGTTTGCTAGTTAACTAACGTACAACCTATCTGGTCAGCCCCACAAAGGTAACCACTGCTAACCCATTTACCTCAGTACCAGTGGGTACCTGGGGCTTCATTTTCTCTTTTTTAGTTTTCTTCAGTGTCAGTATTAATAAGTGGTGTCTCTATTTTACTCAAGGTGCATCTTGACTAAGAAATAAGTAACAGTCAAGACTTAACAAGCAGGAGTTTAAGGGGATAATTATGCACATGACAAAGGAATATGTAGTCCTGTGTATTTGCACTTACAAATCATGAACTGTTTGACATAAAAGCTGAGGTATAGAAGAACTTGCAGCAGAAAGGGTTATAAATCACTGTGAGTTGAAGATAAATCAGAAGTGAAAATAAAACATCTGTAAAACTGTCCCGTAAAGCAGTGGAACAATTATTTCATATTTTAAAAAAGAGGTTTGCATACTCCTTAAAAACACCCACTCTATAAAGTAAATCTACTTTTGAAATCACAGTATAAAAATAAGAATATCTTTCTGATTCCAGTCCTTTGCGTGTAACTATACTGGTGTTGAAACATGGTGATATTTACCACTTTGGTTTCATAATCCTGGTATTTTGACCAAAGGCAAGAACCTTCTGCCTGTGTCCTGATTTAATTATTCCAACTGACTGCACATTCACATGGTGAAACCTTATCTTTCTGTTTATCCCAGTAAGGAAAAGATTTTCCTCACCAACTGTCATCTTGTTACTCATCCCAGATACTTAACTGTTCTAACTAATATTAAAATATAAGATTTTAAAGAAGGGGCCCATTTTTAAATTGTTCATGGAAGAGTTCTTGCTGTGAGACATCTGTACAGCTTCCTAAAGCTCTTTCATAGGAGATGTTTCCTTGCTCACCCATTGTGTTGAAAAACAACTGACTCAGGAAATGTCAGAATCTTCTGGAAAGACTGTGCACAGGTATATGCTGTGAGCGGTAGGACATCAAATGAAATGATTTGCTGCTTTTACCTTGAAGAGGTTCATTTATCAGGGTCTTCTGAATTTCAACTATGTGACCCAACTGAATCTTAATAATTCCAGTAACATTAGCAAGAAGAAGAAGAATGGGAGAATGGGGTTAATAAGGCATTTCAAAAGTTTCCATTTGTCTTGCTTTGTCTCCTCCTGTAGACCATTAGCTTTTAGTTAAATTTTCATGCTATTTAGTCATTCTTTGATTTGGGAAAAGATACAAAATTGACTGTTTTGTAGTAATGAATAAAACCTTGGGCATGTTATCATTTTGTTGGCCAAAAAGATTAATAACTTTATATTCCCAAATGTATTAAAAATGAAAAGATTTCATATAGTTTTCAATTGCTTTTCATCAGATGCACTGGAAATCAAAAAGTCCTCCCAGAAATAAGGACTGATAAAAGGACTGATAATTAAAATGAAGGAGAAATTCATTGAAATTGAAGATTATTAAAATGTATTTTAAATCATAACGCTTTTTAAATTTTCGTTTCATTTAGGACATGATTTATATGGCCCCAAAAGAATAATTAGTTACTTGAACTTAACAAACCATACTGTATTATTTTCTCTTGTATTGCCATTAACATTTTAGGTAATTGGCTTTTAAATTCTTCCATAAAGAATGCTTGTTTTTTCTATCTTAAACTTTTTTCTTCATGATGGTTTCCTTGTCAAATTACTGAAATCTACAAGAACTTGCTTTCAAAATTGTGGTGGACTTGCCCATACCCTCTGTGAGAGTCCATTTATTTTTCCTCCTGAATCGAACAGTTACATGGCCTTTGCTCTCACAGTTCTGCAGAGCTGTGGCCAGTGTCCCCTGTTCTCCCCTAGGCCCCCTCCCTTCCAGGGCCCCTGAGACCTGGGCTCACCCCCACCCTTGAAAGGTCTGCTAGGGGAGCTACTTTCTTCCCTGCCAGGGTTGAGAACAGCAGTTAGCATCAGTAGTATAAACAAAAGCAGGGGGGAGTGCCCCCATAAAACAGCTCTTTAAAATGCACATATGTTAACTCCTGTTCACTGTAACTGTTCATCTGAGTAGCACGTTTTCAATGGGATGTAAAAATTAGGGGCAGGAATGGGGCGCCTGGGTGGCTTGGTTAAGCGTCCGACTTTCGCTTATGTCATGATCTCGCGGCTCATGGGTTCGAGCCCCGCGTCAGGCTCTGTGTTGACTGCCAGCTCAGAGCCTGGAGCCTGTTTCAGTCTGTGACTCCCTCTCTCTCTGACCCTCCCCTGCTCACGCTGTCTCTCTCTCCTAGAAATAAAACATTTAAAAAATTTTTTTAAAATGCTTTACAGTTTTAGTGGGACCGTTATTCACAAATTATAGCCGTTTATTCCCTCTTTCCTTCATTTACCTCAACAAAGAAACATCAGTTTAAGGGTGCAGTACTATCTCTATATGATTCGCATTCAAGATTTGTGCTTTTTTCCTACTTCCCACCAAAAATAACTGTCAGGAATCTCATGCTTTTTGTCAAGAGAAAGTGAAAAACTCTTGTCTGCTGAGCATCTTACTGTGGTAGGCAGTCTCCTGACACCTTCATGGGTACTGTTTTCTTTTAATCCTGTCCATAACCTTTGCAGCAAACTACTCTTATCCCATTTTTGTAAATGAGAACATTTAGGCTCAGAGAGTGACTTTCCCAGGCCATGAGACACAGCCAGGAGTTGAAACCACATCTCTCTGAAGCCTAGAACCATGTTTCCACTAGAGACCACGATAGGGGCCTAACCAAGCATAATAGCTCGGTGAGCATGTAAAAGTGAAAAGAGCCCTTGGAGCAAACTGGGCCAACGTTCAAGTGTCAGCACTGCTACTTACCTGCTTCGAAATCTTTATAAAATGTACATACCAGTAATTTCTAACTCACTTCTTGGTGGAGAGTAAATGAGATAGTACATGTAAAGTTTTTGATAAGTGCTAGGAAATAAAGAAACTTGGTGCTCTGAAAACAAGAATTCCCTTTCTTGCTAGCTCAACAGTGAATTCTCTGTTTGGCAAGAGAGCTCTCAAAGGCGTGTCTGGAAGGAGAATGCCTGGACATCACTGGTGGTGTTACAAGAGGCAAGGAGAAAGCCTTAGTTCAGAGCACAGCCTTGCAGAGCAGGGAACTGTGCAAGGAGAATGGACAAAAGTGGGCTCCGGATACAAGATAGCTGATCGGGAAGTGCTTATTTCCTTCACATGGTATCAGATTGCCAGAGATCTGGGTTCTAGATGTACTGACTCCAGGAGGTCTTACTGCTACAGATAAGTGGACTAGAATTGGCACCCTGAGATGTCCACTCTCACCACTGTTGTTTAACATAGTGCTGGAAGCCCTAGCATCAGCAAGCAGACCACAAAAGGAAATAAAAGGAATCCGAATTGGCAGAGAAGTCAAACTTTCACTTTTTGCAGATGACATGATACTCTACATAGAAAACCCAACAGACTCCACCAGAAGCCTGCTAGAACTGATCCATGAATTCAGCCAAGTTGCAGGGTACAAAACCAACGTCCAGAAATTGGTTTCATTTTTATATACCAATAATAAAGCAACAGAAAGAGAAATTAAGAAACTGATCCCATTCACAACTGCACAAAAAACCATAAAATACCTAGGAATAAACCTAACCAAAGATATAAGAGATCTGTATGATGAAAACTATAGAAATTTATGAAGGAAATTGAAGAAGACACAAAGAAATGGAAAAACATTTCATCCTCATGGATCAGAAGAATAAATATTGTTAAAATGTCATTACTACCCAAAGTAATCTACACAGTCAATGCAATCCTAATCAAAATTGCACCAGCATTCTTCTCAAAGCTAGAACAAACGGTCCTAAAATTTGTATGGAACCACAAAAGACCCCAGATAGCCAAAGTAATATTGAAGAAGAAAACCAAAACAGGAGGCATCACCATCCCAGACTTTAGCCTCTGCTACAAAGCTGTCATCATCAAGACAGTATGGTATTGGCACAAAAACAGACACATAGACCAAAAGAATAGAATAGAGAACTCAGAATTGGACCCACAAATGGATGGCCAACTAATCTTTGACAAAGCAGGAAAGAATATCCAATGGAAAAAAGATAGCCTCTTTAACAAATGGTGCTGGGAGAGCGGGACAGCAACATGCAGAAGAATGAAACTCGATCATTTTCTCACACCATACACAAAAATAAACTCAAAATGGATAAAGGACCTGAATGTGAGACAGGAAACCATCAAAACCCTAGAGGAGAAAGCAGGAAACAACCTCCTTGACCTCAACCGCAACAATTTCTTACTTGACACATCCCAAAGGCAAGAGAATCAAGAGCAAAAATGAACTATTGGGACCTCATCAAAAGAAAAAGCTTCTGGAGCGCCTGGGAGCTCAGTTGGTTGAGTGTCCGACCTCGGCTCAGGTCATGATCTCATCGTTCGTGGTTTCAATCCCCGCATTGGGCTATGTGCTGACAGCTAGCTCAGAGCCTGGAGCCTGTTTCAGATTCTGTGTCTCCCTCTCTCTCTGACCCTCCCCTGCTCACAGTGTCTCTCTCTGAAATAAATAAAAAACATTTTAAAAAAATAAAACGCTTCTGCACAGCAAAGGGAACAATCAATAAAACTAATGGGCAATCTACCAAATGGGAAAAGATAGTTGCAAATGACATATCAGATAAAGGGCTTGTATCCAAAATCTATAAGGAACTCACCAAACTCCACACCTGAAAAACAAATAATCCAGTGAAGACATGGGCAGAAGACATGAACAGACAGTTCTCCAAAGAGGACATCCAGATGGCCAACAGACACATGAAACGATGCTCAGCGTCCCTCCTCATCAGGGAAATACAGATCAAATCCACACTGAGATACCACCTCATGCCGGTCAGGGTAGCTAAAATGAACAAATCAGGAGACAATAGATGCTGGCGAGGATGTGGAGAAATGGGTACCCTCCTACACTGTTGGTGGGAATGTAAACTGGTGCAGCACCTCTGGAAAACAGTGTGGAGGTTGCTCAGGAAATTAACAGTTGAACTCCCCTATGACCCAGCAATAGCACTGCTAGGAATTTACCGAAGAGTTACAGCAGTGCTGATGCACAGGGGCACATGTACCCTATAGTTCACAGCAGCACTTTCAACAACAGTCAAATCAGGAAAGAGCTTAAATGTTCAACTGATGAATGGATCAAGAAGATGTGGTTTATCTCTACAATGGAATACTACATGGCAATTAGAAAGAATGAAATCTGGCCATTTAGCAACGTGGATGGAACTTGAGGGTGTTATGCTGAGCGAAATAAGTCAGGCAGAGAAGGACAGATACCATATGTTTTCACTTATGGGTAGATTAGGAGCAACTTAACAGAGGACCATTGGGAAGGAGAAGGGGAGAAATAGTTGGGGAGAGGGAGGGAGGCAAACCATGAGAGACTCTTGAATACTGAGAACATCCTGAGGGCTGATGGGGGTGGGGGAGAGGGGGAGGGAGGTGATGGGCATGGAGGAGGGCACTTTTTGGGATGAGCACTGGGTGTTATACGGAAGCCAACTTGACAATAAACTATGAAAGAAAAATAAATAAAATATTAAAATCTCATATATATATGTATACATAAATGGCAGTGTATCCATAAGATGGGATACTATGTGATCACTGAAGGTGGTATAGATAATAGATAAACACAGAGATGCAGAGCTGTGCTTTAGTTGATCATTAAGTGAGAAAAAAAAATCAGTTTGATTCTATGTATACACAGCAGACTATGATATTATGTTAGCCAAAAAATTTACAAAATTGTGATTAAATTAGTTATTTCTGGAAAAGAAAAGAAAGAAATGGCACCCTGCATCTGTAGACACACACACACACAAAAAAAACACTGGTGCCTGTTGCCAGCACATTTCACAGTGCCCTGTGTAGTCACTGCTCCATATATTCCTGTGGACTCTCCCTGCAGCGACTGAACGGTGCCCTGGGGAGAAGGTCACTGGTGGTTAAACGTGCTTATATGTTTTTCAGCAAAATTAAGCTGAGCTCCCTTGTTTTGAGGCATTTCTTTTATCTCCTGCTTCTCCAGGTTTTACCATGTTTGTTTTAACCAGAGACCATGTTGGGAAACAGTTTGAACCCCAGCTGGCATTTCTCATTAGAAAGCCAAGTGAGAGAAAGAACAGGGATGCCAACAAATAAAATTAAAAATAGGGTCTTTCAGTTTAATAACATTAAAACCTAAACAACATCTAAAAGTTTTGGCTCTTTTGTGGCTAAGACTTTGGCAGGACTTCCGTTCTGAGCCTAGGTCCAGGGAGCGCATTTCAAGAGCAGGGGCCCGCATCTCTCTGCGCGCTCACCACTCTCAGCAGCGGGCCCATGGGTCCCACAGATGAGGTGATGGAACTGGGCCCAAACTAACGATGGGATGAGTGGGAACAGCTTTACTGAGAAGCCACAGAGCAGGCTGTGCTTCTGCTGATGGAAATGAGGGAGTGAGCGGTGGGCAGCCTTGTAGAGAATTGCCTGCCCTCTTACTTGTCTCTCGGTATCATCTCTGCCAGCCTTGATGTGAGTCAGTGCAATCGAGCCGGCTTGAGTGCTGCCACTGAGTACCGTTACCCTCTGTTTCTCTGCCTATGACCAAAACCCATCAGACTGGTCCTCAGCTGGTGATGGAGGAGGACACACATTGCACTGTCTGCAAACAACTATTCTCTGGCAACTTTACTGGACTTGTCAGAGGCCTGTGGATGTTAAGGGCAACTTCACCTTTAAAAAAATCTGCTTTGACCTTCAAACAACTACTAATTTTTCATGAATGAAACATGAATTTTTCATGAATGAACAATTTTTCATGAATTCTAACAAGTGGGCTTTCAGAAAATTATTGAATGGCAATCGAAACTCTGGGATCCATAGGACAAGCCATTTCTATTTCAAATTTTTCCTTTTGTCTCCCTGTAAAATTCAGAGATAACAGTGTATTTTGCAGTTAATTAGGAAAACTGTATATAATTTAGCCTCTTTGAGGGGAGAATGAAGGAGAGGAAGGTCATTGCTTCAGATCGGAAAGGACAGATCTGCATGGTGTGGTCTTTGGCACATTACTTAATGTCCTCAAGTCCTATTTTTCTTAATCTGTAGAAAGGGGACAATAATATTTATTTTCAAAGCTTGTGTGAGCGTTCAGTTAAAAGACCTAGCACACATTCCAGCCCATAATAAGGACTCTATGCCTCCGTGTTTCCCTGTAATCCACAGTTCTATCAGTTTTTCACCAACTGTAAATGTCACTTTTCAAAATAGTTTCTTTTAATACACTTAAGGTAGTAAAAACAGCCCATATTTAAAATCCTAATATTAAGTTTCACATTGTATAATTGCACAAAATTAATTTTACTGAGTGAGCCTTTTATGTTTTCAGTTAATAAAAGTCCATGTTTAGTGCCTGAGAGTCCTGTGAGTCTCTTTAACTGGGTTATGGGAAATTTTGCAGCATTTCCAGAAATTACGAATGTCACTGGAAATTTCTACCTCTCATTATTTAGTGCACACTTCTTTGAGATCTATAATTCAGTAGGTGACAGGGAGGGCTTGTAGACCACACCATCTGGAGAGGCCTTGTAAACGTGCGTGAAGCAAACCACTGTGGTAGCTACACAAGCCTATACAACAAAGACTTCCTACAATTACACATCCTAGTGTTTTAGAGCCTTAAAACCTTAACAGCATTTTCAGCTTCTCTAAGGACTCCTATTGTTCAAACTACTTTAGAAAGAAAAAAAATCAAACCTGTGGTTATTCTAGCATAACTGACCTTTATTGCAGATTGCCTCATGTTCTCCTGAAGAGCCTAGTGTTTGCAGGAACAATTCTCAGGACTCTCATTGTCCTTGGGAAGTAATGAGCTCTAATACTTCTCAGTGTTTAACTTTGGGGGGTAGTTATGCACGGCCTGTCAGATTATTAGATTACTTCCCTTATCGTTAGCAATTCCTGTCCTTAAATAGGCAAGGAAAATAAAAAACAGAAGACACTCTGCGTGTAATGTAGACACAGTCATTTATGCACAGAGACATACTTACCCACCGTGACTGTCCCCAAAGGCACCCCTTTTAACAACAGATTCAAAAGGGAAACTTCATTTTCCTTGCATTCATTCAGCATATATGTGTGAACCTCCTGTGTGTCAGGCGCAGAGTGTATTCAGTGGAAAATAAGCACGCATCCCATCCTGACCTCTTAGTTGCCTGTATCCCCAACCCAAAGGCCACTATAGATGCTAGTTTCTTTGTTTACTTTTCAGAGATATTCTGTGCATATAAGGAATATATTTGTGTGTGTACCTCACTATTTTTTAATCTAACACAATAATAATAATCTATACATCTCATATCTTGGAGAATATTCCAGATAAGTCTACCTTACCCTCCTTTTTTACTGTTGTGTAGTATTACATTCTATGGTTGGATGTGTACTTTATGAGTACCCTGTTGCTTGACATATTCAAGTAATTCCTAAGGGTTGTTCTTCTACTTTGGGGCCTTGCTCTCTTTCTCCTGCCTTATCCATGTCTTCTAATGCATCACTCTGTTCCCTGTTGCTCCATCATTAATGGTTCTGGGAAAGGGGGTGCAACACCACCTTTGCAGACACCCTTACCCTTGTCTGTACTTCCTGATAGATCCAGGCCAGCATCAGTAGGTCACATTGATCCAATAAGGCCTTACCTTTCACTCTAAAGATTTCTTGTGATTATCTTGTAATTGTTGATCACTGTTCATCATGAAGATAGTTGATCAACTTTGCTACCCCAGGATCCACTTTCTTGAATTGCAGCAAACTTGAGAGTTGGCTCTGTTAGGTAGTCATCATACCTGTCACCTAGGACTCTCTTTCAGGTTGCCCAGGCTGCTCACTGCTCAGTGTTCTCCCTTGCTGGAACAACCAGTTAACCCCAAGGGGTTTTCTTTGCTCCCGCATCAGAGTCGGCCTCCTTTTCCTTTGAATGGCATTGCTCTTCCTGTGTGATTTTATTTCCACTATAACATAGAAACGTTTGAAGATCAATCAAAGCACATTAACTTTAAATGAATCATAATTAGCTCACTCCCTTTTGGATGGCTCTCTAAAATATATCTAGTTTCATTTCTGGAAACCTTAACTGTCAGAATGCTGCTTTCTTACATTTTTACATTTGGTCATAAAAAATAGGAAGCCCCTTCCCAACTTAAATCTTCAGAGACTTTGAAGTGACATTGACCACTGGTTGTTGCTTCAGCTGTATCTTCTGGTCTTTGTTATTTCTGCTCTTCTTCATGCTGACATCACCGTCCTATGCTTCTGCGGTTCAGTTTTTCCGTTTCCAGTTGTCTCTTCTCTCTTCACTCCTGTCCCCGCTTTGCCCCTCTATGGATGTCTGCTTTTTATTTAAAACAGTGTCTTCTTCAGAACTTGCTTGTTTCTGTGACTATTTTACCTATTTTATTGCTATACCTTGAACAGCAGCATAATTTACTGTTCACTTACTCCCTCAGATGCTTAGTCAGAGGGCCTCACCTATCCCCTTTATATTACAGGGTTTTAGAGGTGCCTCGGTGGTTCAGTCAGTTGGACATCCACTTCAGCTCAGGTCATGATCTCACAGTCCGTGAATTCAAGCCTCGCGTCAGGCTCTGTGCTGACAGCTCAGAGTCTGGAACCTGCTTAGGATTCTGTGTCTCCCCCTCTGTCTCTCTGCCCCTCTCCCACTTGCATTCTGTCTCTCTCTTTCTCAAAAATAAATAAACATTTAAAAATATTTTTAAATAAACAAAATAAAGGGTTTTATCATGGTGCTAACCAATTTTCTTATTCTAGCACTGAAATTAAATAGAAAAAAATTTTCTGGAGCTATATCCTCTCTTTTTCAATTTTAGAAATTTGGAAATGTTAAAGGTCACGTTTAAATTGTGGCCCTCTTTTCTTCTTTTTAGACCATTTTCTAGGCTGAGTCTATGAATTCTTTATTTCAGCCATTAATCACTTAATGACCACTTACAAGTTCAACAAATTACTATGACATTTCTGCCACATGCCCAATACTGTTCTGGACCCTAGAGACATAGTAGACAAATTCTGTGCCCTCAAGAAATCCACGTCAGTGACGAAAGGCAGTGGCCCATGATGTAATCTGTATGATGGAGCAAATGTGCTAGAGAAAATTATGACTGGAGAAGAGGGGGGAAGTTCAGAATCGGGGTAGATTTCATGAAGGGAGTCAGAGAAGAGCTCCCCAGGAAGAAGTCATTTGACCAAACTGGAAGGAAACGGTGCAGCAAGTACTGGGCATTTATCTGGAAGGTGGAAGTGCATCCTGGCGGTGAGCACAGCAGGTACAGAGACCGAGAAAGCGGGTGTGTGGCACATGGAAGGCACAACGAAGAGGCCACCATGGGTGGAGAGCAGCGAACAAAGGAAGTCGGTCAGAGAGTGCCCAGGAGCTGAGGGCATGAGTCCTTTCATCGCAAGGACTTTGGCTCTAGCTCTGCAACGAAGAGCCATTGAACAGTTGTGAACAAATGAGTGAGGTGATGGGTCTTGTGCTGTGATGTATTATTGTCACCTGACTGATCAAGGACAAAGCAGCTTTTCTTCCGGTTCTTTTGTGCTCTGTCAGTTGGGAGTATGCAGTAGATATTTTCTCTTCTCTTCTTTCCTCATCCTCGATTTGTCATGTAGATGCCAAGACCGTTATTATTGTTAATGTAAGTGTTTAATAAGCCTTGTCTTTAAGCAACCAAAAGCTATCAATAATGTGAAGCTTTCTGTAAACTCAATCCTGATGTAACATTTATTTACAACTGACTTCAGCACTTCTTCCACAAAGATGAGAAGATGGGCTTAAAATGGAAGACATTTAAATTTAAAGTCTTTAGATAGAGGACCAAAAGATAAAAACAGTATGTAGGAAGAAGATGGATCTGTAACAGACTGTTGTGAGGTGAGGGCCAGTTCATTCGCCCATGAGCTTCCTGGATCCCACAGTTCTCCTGACCTGAGTTTTCCCAGACTGCTAGTCTTTCTCCTTCTTACTCCAATGCAAGCCACCATGTGAAACATGTTTTTAACATACCTTTTCTTCACCAGAGAGGGATTACTTTCTAAAACAAGCTGATCCGTATACATTTCAACCTTATTCCTCCCATGCTACTTATTTATGGGAGGAGTATCATTTTTGCCAAGAGAAACAAGTTTCTGCTAAAATTGTTAGTTCAGTAACTTCAGACATTAAAATTTAGGCTGATTTAAACATTGTGTCTGTTTCAATAGATTGAAATAGATTGCCAGCTTCTGAAGACAGAAATTGTGTCTGTTCACCTGTGTATCCTTGCTGTCCCTGAGAGCACCCTTCGGTCCCTCATCCACAACTCCAGAATCTCAAAAGCTCAGGAAACAGAAAATGTGATCAAAAGTTGGGTACCAAACTCATTCAGAGGCAAAATCTGAACAGAGCAAGACTATTTTGAAAACTCTTCATTTGTCCCACTTTTTGCGAATACGCCTATGTTTTGCTACAGAAGTAGTGGTAGGTTTAAATTGGGTGCTCTGCCGACCCTGCTGGGTGCTACATAACATTTGGCTTATGCATCTGATTACTTTTCTAAAATCTGAAAGTGTAAATTGCAAAATACATCTGCCCCCAAAGCCTTTAGAAAGGGGATGTGGGCCTGTCATAGCGAGTCCTTAGAAGAGTGTAGCTATCTAGCAAGCGTGAGTGGGAGTAAGGTTGGGCTAAAATGAAGAACTTAGAAAAGGGAAACTTTACTGAAGCCAGGCCTTCGGACCTTGAGGTCTCAGGGAATAAAAGATGATTCAGCTCTTAGAAGCAGTGCATTAACATGTTGCCTTAATTATTCTTTTAGAATAGTTGTACTTGGTCTTCAGTTAACCTAGTAAATATGAAATAGGAAGGGTTACTATATCAATGAAAATTGTACCTTTTAGTGTCCTAGTAGCAGGTGCTTTTTATGTCATTCTTGCCTTTTTTATGTTGTCTCTGTATCTTATCATTTTGTACCATTTTGTTTTGAGTCAACATTTTTTAAGGTGTCACATCAGCTTTTTTAATACTGGTGATTTAATTGCAAAAGCACACATAAACAGTTTGAAAGGTGTGAGAAGAAATTCACAAGTCACATGGGAAACAGCAACAAAGCTAGCATTCAGTCTGGAATTCCTCCACGGTGCAAAACAGACTGTACCCGCCAGTGGGTCAGATGGTGTGTCCAGAAAGCCAGTGAGAAATGAGCTTGGTACAAGAAACATTTGTTTCCCACTGAAGAGACACTGGGAAATATGGACCTGAATTAAATAGAGGCGTTACCTTCACAAAACTTAAGTTCAATAGGGAAAACAAGACATGTCTGTAAAATAAATGAAACACACAGCAGAACATACCAGAGGACAATCTCTGCAGCTCCGGAGGTCGGGAAAGGAGATCCAGAATCGGAAGTAGGTATGTGGAGAGGATGGATATGGAATATGGGATAGGAAAGACAAGAGTCCGGCTCTCAGGAAGCTCTGTGTTGAGTAGGAGAGACACACAAACAGATAAACTATTATGGAAAGTGGTAAATGTTATCCTGGGGGCTTTGGAACCATAGTGAAGAATAATTTGTTCTTGGGAAGGTGGACAGGAGTTGACTTTAAGGCTGGGTCTTAAGAAACACAGCTGTTTGCCCGGAAGGGCAGGGGTGAATCTAGGAACACATCGCAGGCAGAGTAAATGATGCCTATATGCACTCTCCACATTAGGACAGTTACAGCAGAGTGACTTTTTATATTGCCATTGTCATTGCAGGTGAATCAAACATCTCTTCTGGGACGATTCAGAGTGGGAAGGGTTTGCAGTGTAAGAGTCACTTTAGGACCATTGCACCGAAGCTCATGCCCAGAGTCCTGACCCCCAGAGCGCTGTCGTGCCCTTCACCATCACTCTCTGACCAGGTGAATCCCGGGCCCTCCATCAATGCCAAGCCCCTGGGGGTGCCCACCCAAAATTACGCTCTGATGCAGCTTGCTGGACAGGAGGGGACGTTTTCTCTTGTCGCTCTGCCGCCTGTCCCCTCTGCTCAGCCAATCCAGAAACCCAGACTAGCGCTTCCTGAAAACCTGAAGCTGCCTATTCCCCGATACCAGCCCCTGAGAAATAACAAAGGATCAAGAAAGAAACCTGCTCCGAGCTCCTCTGAGAGTGGCAGTGGCATACCTCCTGCCCAAACCCAAACGTCCACCTCCCCACCTGACCTTCCCGAACCCCCACACAGACCCGGTCCATCGGAGCAAGTGCAGTCTCTAGACCCAGGCCCAGCCAGCATCAGCAGCACGGCACTGACCCTCCACGGTTGCCCCGGAGACTCCCCACCCCCAGGGACCAGCAGCCGTGGAGATCTGAACCCTCCTACCACCCAGACGGTGTCCACTCCAGGGGAGCCTTCAGCCAAGCCGGGCCTCACAGAGACTCCAGGGAAAGCAAACGTGGCGAGCAAGGAAACCTGTGGTAAGCCTTGTGCCGTTGCCAGTGGAAAACGGAGAGAACAAGCTGATCTTGCAAAAGCCACGACCATTTTGTCACCAGCTGTTGTCAGCAGCGCTGTTCAGCTGATCTCTCCGGTCCCCAGAGGTAAACTGCCCATCGTGCCCTACGGCAGTGGGAGAACAGCGGAGGTGTCCGGAGCCCCGCCGGAGGTGAGCCTCCCAGACGGCTCCGTGCCTGGGCTCGGGGCAGCGAGTGGTAAAGTGCCCTCCATCCCAGGTGGCCCTACCGCAGCCACCAGCATGCTCGGCAGGACACCTCCTCCACTGAGCCCCTGTGAAAGTACCTTTTGTGGGGCCACCAGACCGGATCTCAGCCCCAAAGCAAAACTCAGCGGCGGGGCAGCAAAGAGAAGAGTAAGACGACGAAAGGTACCAGATGAAATTTTGGCGTTTCAGGGAAAAAGGAGGAAATGCGTTATTAATAAGTGTAAAGACAGTAAAGAAAGAGTGAAAGCCGATCCGCAAGAATCCAATGACCAAAAACCAGGGGCTCTGAAAAAATACCGCAGCATTATGCCCAAGCCTGTGATTGTCGTGTCCGCTTTGGCTCCCCTGGCTTACGCAGGCGTGTTTCCGCCCCCGATGCCCGGCAGCCTCGGGCAGGATGTGCTGTTAAGCGGCCCCGTCGCTCCCAAGCATCCGGGCTGTAGGCAGGACAGCGGCACCTCCGCTAAGCCCGGCTCCACGCTGAGAAACGGCCCCGCGGGCATTAAGAAACCGTGGCTCAGGTGTCACGTCTGTAACCACCACTTCCAGTTCAAGCAGCACCTCCGGGACCACATGAACACACACACCAACAGGCAGCCTTACAGCTGCCGGATCTGCCGCAAGGCCTACGTACGTTCCGGCAGCCTGAGCGCGCACATGAAACTCCATCACGGCGAAAACCGTCTGAAAAAGCTCGTGTGCTGTGAGTTCTGTGCAAAAGTGTTTGGCCACGTCAGGGTCTACTTGGGCCACCTAAAAGAAGTGCACCGGGTTGTCATCAGCACGGAGCCCTCCCCTGGCGAAAGGCAGCCAGGGGACGCTTCAAAGAACAGATGCCTGACAGCACGATGGCCAGAGGGACTGGTGGAGAGGTGAGTGAGTGCTGTGGGGAGGGGGGCCTGGTAGCAAGAGGTGCTTGGATTTGGAGAACAGGGCAAGATTTCCTATTCAGAAAGATGGGTCTTGGGGCACCTGGGTGGCTCAGTCAGTTAAGCGACCCACTTCAACTAGGTAATAATCTCACCATTGGTGGTTTGGAGCCCCTCATCCGGCTCTGTGCTCACAGCTCAGAGCCTGGAACCTGTTTTGAATTCTTTGTCTCCCTCTCTCTCTGACCCTCCCCTGTTCACGCTGTCTCTCTCTCTCTCAAAAATAAATAAAACACTAAAAACAATTTTTTTAATTCTTTTTTTTTTTAATGTTTAATTTCTAGGAGAGAGAGAGAGAGAGAGAGACAGCGTGAGCAGGGGAGGGTCAGAGAGAGAGGGAGTCACAGACTGAAACAGGCTCCAGGCTCTGAGCTGGCAGCCAGCACAGAGCACGACACGAGGCTCGAACCCACGAACCGCGAGATCATGACCTAAGCGAAAGTCGGACGCTTAACCGACTAAGCCACCCAGGCGCCCCTTTAAATTCTTTTAAAAAGAAAAGATGGGTCTGTAAGAACATCCCTCAGACTAACGTTTCAGGAGGTCGCTACCTCTTCCTCCGGGCCTGTGAAGAGTGATCTCATTTCTCATGCTTTCTGGGCAGTGATGATTTTTAATTCCTCTAATCCCAGTGAACCACAGCACAGACGCCAGTTTGCGGCATGCTGGGGAGAACAGAGTGAGGAATCTTGCATCTGAAATAGGAAATAGTGAATCACTGTATATGGTTCCTGGTACCCTCTACAACTAATGTTCCCAGACTCATGGCCACAGCTGTTTATATCTAAACCTCATTCTTTGCCCCTGATACAGTCTGACCCATGGTAGGGACTCCACATCCCCCATATTGACCATACTCTCAGGTCCCAGACCCAGCCCTCTGTGTGTGCTCTATTTTCCTGTCAGGCCAGATTAACATTTCCTGTGTCACCATTGCCTTGTGCAGGTACTGATGTCTGGCGTTAACGAACAAGCGGGCTACGTAGGTCTAACCCAAGGCTCAGAGCAATGGGTCTCCCAGGGACTCCCCGCCCAGTATGCCTACTCTCCACTGGATGGAGGAGGGAGATTCACTGAAATGAACCGTCATCAGCACCATGAAGATAAAAAGTTTTCTAACTCTAGATTCCCTGTCTGTCCCTCATCATTCTTTTTTTTTTTTTTTTTTAATGTTTTATTTATTTCTAGGAGAGAGACAGCGTGAGCAGGGGAGGGTCAGAGAGAGAGGGAGTCACAGACTGAAACAGGCTCCAGGCTCTGAGCTGGCAGTCAGCACAGAGCCCGACGTGGGGCTCGAACCCACGAACCGCGAGATCATGACCTAAGCGAAAGTCGGACGCTTAACCGACTAAGCCACCCAGGCGCCCCTGTCCCTCATCATTCTTAATTATCCTAATTGTTCTCAACAATTTTGGCTTCCGCTGTCACCTTCATTTTAAAATCTAGGATGCCTTGCCCTGTGTCTTCCTGGCTTTTCTAGAGTTTCTCTGCTTTCCTTCAGGCGTTCCATCCACCAAGAGATGTCTGTGTCTTTTCTTAACGCATCTAGCAACCACCCTAAAGAAACCTCTCTTCTCGGTAGTTTTCTGCGGTACATTTTGATTTGTAGGTAAACTGTCCCAAGTGAATTCAGTGCTCAAGGTTAGGAAGGGCAGCAGTGGGTGGTGTGGCCGAACCTAGCGGGTCCCTGTGGTGCCTCACTTGGTACTACCTGACTCTAGTGTAGAGGACACCTAGCTAGTAACCCAAGAATAGTTAGCTCCCCTGGGGAAGAGACTGAAAGGGAAACACTCTTTCACTGGGTGCTGGTGGCTTGAGGACCATGTGACCCCAAGCAGGAGTGATGATCAGTGTCCACCGTGGTTTGTGCTTCCTGCATACTGTTTCCCCGTTCCCCATACTCCCCTCACTGGGTGTGTTTTGGGTCCCTGAATGTGAGCAGCTGAACAAGAGGTTCCAGTTGTGTTTTACATGAACTCTTACGCAGACCACTTGCCCCCTTTCCAGGGAAAACAAGTCAAGCCTGGAAGAAGACCTCCTCCTAACCCAGGCAGACGAAGTCAAATTACAAATCAAATGTGGCCGCTGTCAGATCACCGCTCACTCTTTTGCTGAAATCAAGTTTCATTTACTTTACGTTCACGGAGAGGAAATTCAGGGCCGGCTGCAAGAGGAGATCTTCCCAGGAAGCACAGGATCTCAGGAAGAGCTGGTGAAACACACCACTCCTTTCTGGAAGCAACATCCTGAGAGAAGGAAGCTGGTCAAGCGTTGTCCCCCTGATGAAGACTTACATGCAGTTCCGAAACTAAAAAGGCAGCTGTACCTTCATCATCACAGTGATGTGGAAAGACTCAGGAAAACAGAGGGAGTGCAAGCGGGACCCAGGGAGCCGCTGGGGGTGGCCCCCCGGGGCTCCGCAGCTCCCAGCCCCCGCACCCTCCTCCTTGGGGCCCATTCAGGCTTCAATTGTGTCCTCTGTGCCCAGACGATGGCAAGGAAAGAAGAAGTCCTCCGGCACTGGGAACAGGAGCACAACTGTGAGGACCCTCCCAAGCTGTGGATGATTTTAAATGCACTCTCTAGTCAGGGGGTGACAGGACTTCCTGGGGAAACTGAGAAATGAAATCTTGGGGGTGGGGGTAAAGAGAATGTTGCTTGCTTGCTTTCTCTTTCTCTCAAAGCCCTGTATTTTTATGGTGGTGCTTAATGATAAAAGACTAATTAGGATCAGCATTAATGAACACAAGTGATTTTTGTACACAGTTTTATTTTCCTACTATATATATATATATATGTATACATATATATATATGCCCTTGATGTATATTTTTCTAACCATATGCAGTTTTATTTTACAAGTCTATGTACTAACCATTAATGTCTTAGACTTTATTTGAGAATAAAGAAGAAGATCAAAATTTGGAGAATGAAATGTAAAAGATTTTATAGGCCGTTCTTCAAATATAATGTTCAGCGTGGTTGAGCGTTGTGTGTATATCCTTTTGTTCAGCTGTTTTCTGTTTAAGTAGACCGAAAAATGCGATAAATCTCCAGGTGGCAGAGTCAGTCCAGTCTCAGCCACATGTATAGTGTTGATATTTATCAAATTCTCTGGTGTATTTGAATAGGCTGTAGAACAGAACATTTAATAAGGCTCTCATCTACCACAATTTAAAATCCATCTTTCCAAGACTTAGATTTTTTGTTGTTGTTGCAATTTTCTTAAATGCACGTTGCCTTGAAGATTAGATGTTGGTAAGTCTTACAGCTGTAGTGTTCCATATCAAAGTAATCAAGCATGTTTTAGTACTTCAGCTAATAAAAAAACACTTTTTGGGTTAAAAGTTCTTTTCAAATAGTCCTTCAGGCCAGGAAATTTACAACCTGGGAAGTGCACTAGACAGTCAGCCCAGATGGCTGGGTGTCTGAACGGCTCGCCCTCCCTCCCAAGGAGCTTCACAGGGTTGTCGCTAGCTGATCAATTTTCGATGCAACTGTGCCTTTCAAGCCCACGGTTCTCTTTGAAAGCCAAGAGTAAATGATTGCCTTTTTAATTCCTGGGAATCAGAAAAGTTGCCATTTGGAGCTCCTGGCCATCCGGGATGCAAAATCATTTTCTTAGAACAGGGGAGTTTGAGCAGGCATCCAACTGAAGTTTCAGCATCTGAGTGCAAGCACTGTGCATGTGGCCAGCCCGTCTGCCCGAGGCGCGGCCCAGGCATCATCACAACAGGTTTCTGTGCTACAGGAAGTTGCCAAAGCAGGAAGAACTGAATTCGAATTGATAAGCTAGTGGGTTTTAAGTCTTCTTTTTTTTAATGTCTCATTTTAAAAGAAAGTGTTCATAAGCATGATTTCACTCAAATTTTCCAGAAAGGGAAAACTCAATTCTTGACTTTTGCAAATAGTTTTATAAATTTGAGAATATGAGGGTAGGAGTGGAAATCTCTGAAAGATTTTGCCGTAGTGTATCAATCATCACGCTCTATCCAGTTTGAAAGAGATCATATCAGACCTTCACTCTGATATTTTTAGAACTGGGTTAGTAATGAAACCACTTTACCATTCAGTGCAGCACCTTTTGGGAAGATTGGTCTGAAGGCACTAAAAATGAGATTGACCAAGAATACTACTTGAATTCAAGCCATGAACCTTGATTTTAAACTGTAAAATAATTTGTAGACTACTCAGCCCTCAAATTCTAAGCAGCATTTTTGAAATACTGGCCAGTCAGCTAGGGCAGAGGAGGGCGTCTGGAGAATGTATGGAGGCAGAGGTATAGGGGAGAGTGCATCCACACAGCTAGTAAAGGAAAATCTGAAGTCCTCCAGGTTCTGAAGCTCCCCCCTCCACCCCCAACCCCCCACCCCCACCCCCCGCCGTCTATAGCCGGTGTTTAAAACCACAAATTCTTACCGGCAGAACAAAACCCCAAGGATACAGACAGCCTGTAAAAATTAGAGACTTACATCCCTGCTTCTACTGGCGCTGCCAAGGCTGTGGGCAAGGTCATCCCTGAGCTGAACGGGAAGCTCACTGGCATGGCCTTCCGTGTCCCCACCCCCAACGTGTCTGTCGTGGATCTGACCTGCCGCCTGGAGAAAGCTGCCAAATACGATGACATCAAGAAGGTGGTGAAGCAAGCATCAGAGGGCCCCCTCAAGGGCATCCTGGGCTACACTGAGGACCAGGTCGTCTCCTGCGACTTTAACAGTGACACCCACTCTTCCACCTTCGATGCTGGGGCTGGCATTGCTCTCAACGACCACTTTGTCAAGCTCATTTCCTGGTGTGACAATGAATTTGGCTATAGCAACCGGGTGGTGGACCTTATGGTCCACATGGCCTCCAAGGAGTAAGAGCCCCCTGGACCACCAGCCCCAGCAAGAGGAAGAAGAGAGACCCTCAGCTGCTGGGGAGTCTTTGTCCCAATTCATCCCCCAACACACCTGAGAATCTCCTGACCTCCAGTTTCCATCCCAGACCCCCTGAAGAAGGGGAGGGGCTTGGGGAGCCCTATGTTACCATGTACCATCAATAAAGTATACTGTATCCAGCCAAAAAAAAAAAAAAATAGAGACTTACAAATGGGGGCACAAGCCCAGGTTAGGAGGTGTGACTGGCTCATGATGAGGCGCCCTGACTGGATCCTCCTTTCATCAGGGCCCCGCACCGTAGGTTTGGGGGTGTCAGCACTTATCTTTAAGAAAGGTCTTATTACAAGAGACATGCAGTGCAGAGGGGCCTCACTGGATGCCTTTGTGTGTGTGGGGGGGGGTTCACTCGGAATAGAATGTTCTAGTTCTCAGCATCTAGAAGCACTCCCCTGCATTCCAGAGGGAATGGTCGCGATGCCACCTAAGGTAAGGGGCTTCTGGTCCTTAAGAGTGCTTCTTCAGCTAGAATGGCACAGAGAGGGATTCCTGGGGAGCAGGAAGGAAAGGGAGGGTCATTCAGCTAAAGTGGCTCCGGGAACAGCTCAGATCGATGAGCCAGTCGGTCTTCATTGATGAGCCTTCCTTGGGCACAGACAGGTTGTTGGCACGGTCCCAGTCTGCATCCTTGACCCACAGGAAGTGAGGTGTAGAAATGTGCTGCTCCATGTGACCCTCAGAGCCTTAGCTGTCCGGGGCTCCATTCCCTCATCTGTACAGCAAGAGTGATGCTCCTGCCTTGGGCCTTGCAGTAGCCGGAGGCTGGTAGTTATTATGCTTCTGGCCAGCCTTGGAGAAGAGGTATGTTACACCATAGAAAGACCATTTAAAACAGCTCAAGTAAGCAGCCTGAGGTGATCTCTGAAAATGGTCTGCTACCCACTTGACCCAGAAAGCTCTACAAAATCATACAAATGAGGAGATTCAAATCTTCATGTTCACATTATATGCATACATCCGATGTCACATCACAGTACCTGAAAGTACCTGAAAGATGTTGCTTTGCAGAAGCAATGTGTGCCATTCTGTCGCTATGATGGTGTGCCCAGGCCAAATAGTGGGGCTGGACACAGGTCGGTGGCCCAAAAATGTGCTGAATTTTTTACTGCAGATGCTTTAAAAATGCAGTATACTGCTGAACTTCAGGGTTTAGATGTAGATTCTCTGGTCATTGAGCTCATCCAGGTGAATAAAACCCCCATGATGTGGTGTAGAACTTACACTTACAGGGCTCGTGGTGGGATTAACCCATAGGTGAGCTCCCCTGCCACATTGAGACAATCCTCACTGGAGAAGAACAGATTACAGAAGAAGAGGTTGCCAAAACAAACAAACAAACCCCAGAGGTTTGCTCAGAAGAAAAAGACATCCCAGATCCCAGAAGAAACTGAGGAAACAAAAATGTATGACCCAGGAGTAAATTCTGCATAAAATAAATGCAAATAAAAGTTAAAAAAATAATAAAATTTTAAAAAATAAAACAGCTCACATAGGTTTCAAGTCCAGAAATCAAAAATGAAAACTGTACTGAGAGCCATAGAAACTTTCATCTTTGCATAAGTGTATTTTAATTTTTCAGTTATCAAAGTGGGATCTGGAATGCACGGAGGCTTGCCTAGTGTTTGTTTAATCTATACAGAAAGTGGAATTCAATTATTTTCATCCCAGGCTCCACTTTGGCCCTCATGTTTCTCCCCAAGGCTGCCCCTTCCTGGCCTGGATCTGGCCAGCACTGCAGCGCTCACCCCAGGGTCTTGAATTTGACAGTGGACTTGCCCACTTCCCACATTAGACCATAAGCCTCTTGAGGGCAGGGGTTGTGTCTGTTCAGCATGCATCCCCAGAGGGTCCAGCACCTGACCTGGAATAATGTACAATAAACATTTATTGGGGGAAAAAGAGGATATATTATCTAAATACAAATGGAATTGTCAGTTCCCTTTTTACAAATAAAACCAGCTTTCAGAGTAACCAAACTTCCAGCTAGGAAGGCATAGAGACAAATTTGGTCTTAAATCCAGCACACTCATTTTGCTTAATGTCTTTCACTTCTTGGAAAATTGTCCCAAAGCCAGCAAAACGAGACTTTTTTCTTTTCTTTTGGCCCTAAATTATTTCTGAAAGTTACAGCATTTTAGATTTGTATTGTTTTATTAGCTGTCATTTTTATTCATGTCCCCTTTTGTCTCTCTCTCTTTCTCTGGACCTCTTCCTGGTTTAGTTTGACTATTCCTCCGTTAAGCTGTTCCTCATATGGAAAGTTGTCTCTTCATCAGCACACCATAAATAATCAAACCTGGGTGCGTTCCATTACCTTCTCTGGCTCCGTGCTCCTGCCTCCCAGCTGCACGGCTCCAGTTTTCTGTGGCCCCAGTGACATGATTGTTGGCAATAAATGCTCAACTTCATTTATTTATTAGAATTCTCAGATCTGGACTGGTTTGCTCCATTCAAGCTGCTGACATGCTTTGTTAGGTACATATTTTATGAAGTCTCCTCCTTTCACTGAGCTCCTGAGAAACAATGCCCCGGTAGAGATGAACTGGGATTTAACAGAACAGGCTTTTAGCTTCAACTTTATACAGACTTCCCTGACATTAGGCAATCAGCAGCTTATCTCGGCTCGTGTTGCAATCCAATATATATTTTACCTATATCCGTCTCTTCGAGAATGTTCCTTTTGAGGTGGAATGTTTATTGTATCTCCTATTTGGTCACGGGCATGGTTATCCCCATAATAAAACTATAGCCACAGTTTTGCAAGCGTATTTTAAAGTTGTGTTGAGGGCACAGACATTAGCTTAGTGGTACATCACATTTTCCATACTCTGAAGTGTGAAAATGTTTCAATGTGTTGCCTAACCCTAGGAAAAATCGCTATCTATTGAAGGAAACCAAATGTGACAACTCAAGAGAAGTAGAGATTATTTGTTCTAATTTTGATCTGAAGCGAAATCGGGATTTTGTTGGTTTGTTTGTATGAAACTTGATCCCACCTTCAAAATTGCCCTCTATGCCTCCCTCCCCCCCACCTATTATAGCAAAGAATTTGCTATAATAGGATGGCTATATTGCCTATTTTGGTATGTTCCCAAAACAAGATTGCAAGCAATTAACATTATGATAGATCATTTCTGACAAGTCAAACAGCCACTAAGCACTACTCAAGTAAACGATTTTCCCTTCTGTCATCAAATATGATTTTAATCTCCAACTAGGAGTCTCAGCTAGAGACCACCAGATCTATAGGCTTTTGCAGAAACAGCCATGAACCTGATCTGACCACTGCCTGAGTTGCAACACAGATCTTAGCACAAGAATTTGGCTATGGAAGAGATCCAGGTGGCTCAAACATAGGCGCTGCATAGCCATCCCAAAGCTGTGGCTATATCTGGAAGTAATATTTGAGAATATGTTCGTAGGAAACTAAAACACTGCCCTTTCCTAGTGTAATCCAAATTAAAGCACAGATTCAGTTTTTCATAAGACATGCATGGAGCCAGGCCTTTTGGACAATGGTTACACCCAAGGAAAGTTAAAATATCCAAGAAGATGAAGTCTTTTGAATGGTGTTTATTCTTTCTTGAGGTAAAGGGTGGGGTTGGGGGAAGCAAGAGAGCAGTCCACTGTGTCAGGATGTGGCACGAAGAGCTTTTTGATGATGAAAAGCCCCCAGGGACACTGTGAGGTTAGCATGCCTCCTGGATCCAGCGCCCACATAGCAAAATGCCAATAATGTTTTTGTATAATCACAGCGGAGCAAATGAAATCTGACATGTATCAAAATCTAAAATGCACGGACCTGTTGATCCAGGTACTCCACTTCTGGGAATGTGTCCTATAGATGTCAGTGCACAAGTGCACAGGCGGGTGAGTGAGGATGTTCACTGCAGCACTGTTGATAATCAGTGGAAAACTTACGCAGCTGTCCACCAGATGTGGTTGAACGAAACTGCAGCGCACCGTATGATGGAATACCATCTAGAGTGTAAACGCCCGAAGTAGCACTACATAACGTGTGAAGGAACCAAGGTACGGAACAGTGTACAGCACACTCTCATTTGCCTTTTAAGAGGAGGAAATGTGGTGCCTGGGTGGCTTAGTCAGTTAAGCATTTGACTCGGGGTTTTGGCTCAGATCATGATCTTGCAGTGTGTGGGTTCAAGCCCTGTATCGGGCTCTGTGCTGACAGTGCAAAGCCTGCTTGGGATTCTCTCTGTCTCCTCTCTCTGCCCCTCCCCCACTCGTTCTCTCTGTCTCTTTCAAAATAAATAAAATTTTTTACAGTTTTCTTGAAATTAAATTAAAGGAAGAAGAAAGGAAGAAATAGAAGAGATAGATGTATTAAAGATGCATGTGTATGCACAGAAAATTTCTGGAAGGTCATTTTAGGAAAGGAGTACCAGAAGATGGGAAGGAGGAACACACTTTTGCATTACTGAAATCTTTTGCTACATTTTAGTTTTTTAATTAAAAAAAAAAAAGGCTTTACCAGATTAAGCTGTAGCTCTCTTCTTTTTTGGGAAAGCCTCAGCCAAACTGTGAAGGAAGAAAAATTTGTCTTACCCTGTGTGAGCTTTAGGGCCTACACAGATGTCCTCAGCTTCATCTCTGCTGCCTAACAGTACCACACAGACAGTGATCCACAGTGAGAGAGGCAGCTTTTTAACCCAGTACGCACATGGATCCACATATAGGTACAAATACCTACAATCCAGGCAAAACTTTGACTTCATAAAAATAATACAGTGTGTATAATAATGCACATTGCATTGTAATATGTTCTAACTTATGTTTAAAGGCTGGTTACTTTGATGAGGTCCCAATAGTTCACTTTTGCTTTTATTTCCCTCGCCTTCAGAGACCTGTCAAGTAAGAAGTTGCTGCAACCGAGGTGAAAGAGGTGGTTGCCTGTTTCTCCTGTAGAATTTTGATGGTTTCCTGTCCCACATTTCAGTCTTTCATCCATTTTGAATTTAGTTTTGTGTAAAGTGTAAGGAAGTGGTCCAGTTTCATTCTTCTGCATGTTGCTGTCCAGTTGTCCCAGCACCATTTGCTAAAGAGATTGTCTTTTTTTTCCATTGGATACTCT
The DNA here is from genome assembly GCA_017311185.1 of Proteles cristata cristata. NCBI lineage: Eukaryota > Metazoa > Chordata > Mammalia > Carnivora > Hyaenidae > Proteles > Proteles cristata. Next base: position 2,043,914 of record JAESUZ010002752.1, on the reverse strand, counting down.
TTCCTGCTTTGTCCAAGATTATTTGGCCATACATTTCTGGGTCCATTTTGGGATTCTGCATTCTATCCCATTGGTCTATGTGTCTGTTTTTATGCCAGTACCATACTGTCTTGATAACTACAGCTTTGTAGTAGAGGCTAAAGTCTGGGATTGTGATGCCTCCAGCTTTGGTTTTCTTTTTCAACATTACTTTGGCTATTCACAGTCTTTTGTGGTTCCATACAAATTTTAGGATTGTTTGTACTAGTTCTGTGACTAATGATGGTGCTGTTTTGATGGGATTGCACTGAATGTGTAGATTGCTTTGGGTAGTATTGACATTTTAACAGTATTGTTCTTCTAATCCATGAGCATGGTATGTTCTTCCATTTCTTTGTGTCTTCTTCAGTTTCTTTCATAAGCTTTCTTTAATTTTCAAAGTACAGATATTTCGCCTCTAGGTTTATTCCTAGGTATTTTATGGTTCTTGGTCCAATTGTAAATGGGATCAGTTCATTGATATCTCTTTCTGTTGCTTCATTATTGGTGTATAGAAATGCAACTGATATCTGTACATTGATTTTATATACTGAAACTTTGCTGAATTCATGTATTAGTTCTAACAGGTTTTTTGTGGAGTCTTTCAGGTTTTCCATGTAGACTATCATATCATCTGCAAAAAGTGAAAGTTTAACTTCTTTGCCAATTTGGATGCCTTTTATTTCACTTTGTTGTCTGATTGTCGAGGCTAGGACTTCCAACACCATGTTAAAGAAAGGTGGTGAGAGTGGTCATCCCTGTCGTGTTCCTGATCTCAGGGGAAAGCTCTCAGTTTTTCCCCATTGAGGATGATATTAGCTGTGGGCTTTTCATATATGACTTTTATGATGTTTAGATATGTTCCTTCTATCCCGACTTTCTTGAGGGTTTATTAAGAAAGTATGCTGTATTTTGTCAAATGCTTTTTCTGCATCTATTGACAGGATCATATGGTTCTTATTCTTTCTTCTGTTAGTGCAATGTATCAAGTTGATTGATTTGTGAATACCAAACCAGCCCTGCAGCCCAGGAATGAATCCCATTTGGTCATGATGAATAATTATTTTAATATACTGTTGACCTCAGTTTGCTAATATCTTGTTGAGAATTTTTACATCCATGTTCATCAAGGATACTGGCCTGTAATTCTCCTTTTCAGTGGGGTCTTTGTCTGATTTGGGAATCAAGGTAATGCTGGCTTCTTATAGTGAGTCTGGAAGCTTTCCTTTTGTCTCTATTTTTTAAACAGCTTGAAAAGCATAGATGTTAACTCTGCTTTAAATATTTGGTAGAATTCCCCTGAGAAGCCATCTGGCCCAGGACTCTTATTTGTTGGGAGATTTTCGATAACTGATTCCATTTCTTTACTAGTTATGGGTCTGTTCAAATTTTCCATTTCTTGCCTTTTGAGTTTTGGTGGTGTGTGGGTGTTTAGGAATTTGTCCATTTCTTCCAGGTTGTCCAGTTTGTTGACATATATTTTCAAAGTATTCTCTAATAATTTTATTTCTATAGTATTGGTTGTGATCTCTCCTCTTTCATTCATAATTTTGTCTATTTGGGTCCTCTTTTCTTTTTGAGAAGTCTGGCTAAGGATTTATAAGTTTTGCTTATTCTTTCAAAAAACCAGATTTGTTTATCTGTTCTACCATTTTTGGGGATTCTATTTTGTTTATTTATGCTCTGTGATCTTTATTATTTATCTCCTTCTGCTGGCCTAGGTCTTACTTTGCTGCTGTCTTTTTCTTAACAATTTTTTTTTTTTAATGTTTTATTTATTTCTAGGAGAGAGGAAGACAGCGTGAACAGGGGAGGGTCAGAGAGAGAGGGAGTCACAGACTGAAACAGGCTCCAGGCTCTGAGCTGGCAGTCAGCACAGAGCCCGACGCGGGGCTCGAACCCACGAACCGCTAGATCATGACCTAAGCGAAAGTCGGACGCTTAACCGACTAAGCCACCCAGGCGCCCCATGCTGCTGTCTTTTTCGTTCTCTGAAGGCAAGAGAAATAAAAGCAAAAATGAACTACTGGGACCTCATCAAGATAAAAGGCTTCTGCACAGCAAAGGAAACAGCAAAACTAAAAGACAACTGATAGGATGGGAGAAGATGTCTGCAAATAACATATCAGATAAAGGGTTAGTATCGAATATCTATAAAGAGTTTACCAAACTCAACACCCGAAAAGCTAATAATCCAGTGAAGAAATGAACAGAAGACATGAACACTTTTCCAAAGAAGACATCCAGATGGCCAACAGACACATGAAAAGATGCTCAACATCACTCATCATTAGGGAAATACAAATCAGAATCACATTGAGATACTACCTCACACTGATCAGAGTGGCTAAAATCAACAACTCAGGAAAGAACAGATGTTGACAAGGATGTGGAGAAAGGGGAGTCCTCTTTCACTTGTTGGTAGGAACGCAAACTGGAAAATTGCAGCCACTCTGGAAAACAGTGTGGAGTTGCCTCAAAAAGTTAAAAGTAGAATTACCCTATGACCCAGAGATATCACTACCAGGAATTTATCCAAAGGAGACAAAATGCTGATTCAAAGGGGTATGTGTGCCCCAATGTTTATTGCAGCACTATCAACAATAGCCAAATTATGGAAAGAGCCCAAATGTCCATCAACAGATGAATGGATAAAGAAGATCTTGTGTGTGTGTGTGTGTGTGTGTTTATACATTCTTTTTCATCACCAGTAGCATTCCATCATATATATATCTATATACATATATATACATCATATATATGTATGGTGGTGAAAAGAATATATATATATACATATATATACATCATATATATATGATGGAATGCTACTTGGTGGTGAAAAAGAATGAAATCTTGCCATTTGCAACAACATGGATGAGACTAGAGGGTATCATGCTAATAAGTGAAATAAGTCAGTCAGAGAAAGACATTATCGTATGTTTCCACTCATATGTGGAATTTGAGAAACTTTACAGAAGACCATAGGGGAAAGGAAGTAAAAATAAGTTACAGAGAGAGAGGCAAACCATTAGAGACTCTTAAATACAGAAACAAACTGAGGATTGATGGGGGTAGGGAAAATGGGTGATGGGCATTGAGGAGGGTACTTGTTGGGATGAGCGCTGGGTATTGTATGTAAGTGATGAATCACAGGAATCTGCTCCTGAAGCCAAGACTACACTGTATGTTAGCTAACTTGACAATAAATTATTAAAAAATAAATAAACTTATCCTCAAACAAAAATGAATGAATAAATGAATGAACAAATAAATAATTTGCTTCACATTAAATTGATTTCATGGCCTACTAAGGAGAAAACACAATCTGAAATAACACTGCTGTAGACCTCAGATTTTCTGACCCGATCCCTATGCCCTCCTGGCCTTTCTAGGCTGTCACCCATCTCCTCAGGTCTATGCTGCTAGGGGCATGTTGGGTGACTCTCCTCTCTCTGCACAAATACGCATTTGATAGGCCTTTGAAGGGTGTCCTCAGGCCAAATGGATGACTAACTCCGAGCATTTCGGACACCCTGTGGCCAATAGGAAGGCCTTTGGTGCCTCTCCAGCAACTCCCTAGTGGCTCTTGAGTGCCCCTTTGGAAATGGGGAAGGACATCATTTAGGAACCAAGAGACATTGCTGCCTAACTGGGACTCACCCCAGTAAGGCACTAGGGTTTCAACCCTTTTACAAAGCTTCACTTAACTAGAGATGCTGACTTAGGGCTTAGGTTGGTTTTGCAACTGTCGCTCATTTCTTACCCTCAGTCACATAAAACAATGGCAGAAATCTAGTCTACTGTAGAAGATACAAAGTCTGATAGCTTTCCAACCAACAGCCTTCTTCAACCCCCTGCCTGCTCCCTCTCTCCTGTCCTAGGCTAAGAAGCCCACCCTGGCCATTTTTCTGAAGATACAAACATGACCACTCCCTCTCCTCCCAGCCCCACTTCCTAGAGAACATTCTGCCATTTGCCAGGCCTGCAGTATAACTGAGTCACGATGGTAGAACATGGTCAAAGAAAGGGCCTCTTGGGCTTCAAAGTGGTCTTTATCCTTCCATGGTCTCTTCAAGGAGACGTTCTGAAGTTAGGCCAAGGGCTCTAACTGAAGCAAACAAACTCTAGTGGCCCCCACCCCATGTCAGACATGCAGCACCACTGTGATGAGGAAAAGTCTGCTTTTCACTTGGCTGTCACTTGGTCCAAACCATTTAGAGGTAACACCTAGTTAATTCATCCCCCCATGTGTTTTCCTCAGAGGTCCCTCTTTTTCAGTTTCTGTGTTGGCTTGAAGAAAATAGGTCTGGTTCCCCTTTTTATAGCAGCTTAAATGGGTCCCAAGTTGCCAAAAAAGTGTTTATGGAACTACTCACAGGTCCTGTGGGGATATTCCAAATCAACACACAGCTCCTGAGTGCCCATGATCACATGAAGAAACACACACTCAGCATGCCCGCTCCAGGGTCACTGGCCTGCACAGTCAGATGGGTTTACCTAGGAGGTGCTGCTGCTATGCTGTACTTTTCCACATGCACATGGACAGGAGAAGAGAGTTTGGCTCTCTCGTTGATAATAAAAGGCCATGGGAGAGAAGAAAATTGGCTGGTATTAGCCACTGATTGGATGTTTTCATTTTGCTTTGGTTTTCATCGGTACACTGAAATATTACTTCAAGCATGTGGCCATCTTACATGGAAAATAACAATTACAGCAATAACTGTTCTAACTCTAAGGGCCTTTATGGTTCAAGAGGGGATCCTTATACCAGTTTCACAAAAGACTCATGCTCTTCTGGGTCCTGCGGGATTCACTCGGGACTTCAGCCCAGTTACAATTGGACAAATATCCACATCACAGAATCCATTGCCAGCATGGACACTAATTGACCTCATTGGCCAGAAGAGAAAGCTCTGGCCCCCAATACTGAGCAATGCGCTAAAATGTTGAGACTGTAGATAGGAAATCGTGCTATGTTGACCCAAGGTTTGCTCTCTGCCAGGGATAAGGAAGTGTTTGGGGCTCCAGGGTCACATGCAATCCACTAGGAAATAGCAAAATGCCTTCTAGTACAGCAAGGAACTTAAAATAGGTTCAATAAGACCTCCAGCACAGGCCGGCATTAATAGTCTTTCGGGGAAGAAGCCACTGAATTTCAGTTGCTGGCAGAGCAGATCGAGGGGGCAGATGAAAGAGCTAATTCTCCTGAAGTAAGAGTGTGTGCCCATATTTCAGAAAAACAGGCTAACTGCTCTCTTTTGTTGCACTGTGGCTGGTAGGTGCTATTTGCAGGGACCCTGTGAGTCTCAGGTGACATGAGTAGGTTGTGAGGTCGGAGTTAAACCTTTCTCCCTGATCAGAATGGCACCCAATAGTTAGCTAATACCTGCCAATTCCCCACTAAGTGCAATCGGACACTGGTGCCAGTACAGCCAGCCGCAAACCCTTAAGTCGTCCTGGTATTTGCTGTCAGATTCATCGCCAACATCTTTGAGGAAATGTCTTAAGTGGACAATTCTTTCAGAAGACCATTAAAGCAGGACACAGAGAAGATCAACACACGCTAAAGAGTCTGTTGGCTCTGTGGCATGCAGGAGCTTCATCCCTCCCCATATTGCACGGACTCCCATATTTCTCCCCTTTCAGGCCGATATTGACGGTGTAGCCGTGGTTTACAGGCCTGGACACGTACCAGCCGTCCAGGGACTATGGACGCAACTAGCTCATCTCTGGCTCTGAGATGCCACCTGGGCCTGACCTGCTTCCCCACTAGCAGCCCTCCCTGCCTGCCTTCTGCTCTGGTGACGGGCCCGCCCTGCTCCGCTGGCCTCACCCTCCGTCTGCCTGCCTGCTCACTTGCCCCTCACACGTGGTCACTAACGAGGGAGCCATTTCCTCCGAGGGCCCTGCTGTGCTTCCGCTCCACCCACTCGAGGCTGTGCCCTCCTCCTCAAACAGTGACACAGTGTTTTATTGGGCCCCACAGTGGGAAGGAGGCCTCAATTTCTTGCAGTGACCTTTGCTTACCCTCTCTTTCTGCCCATCCCTGAGCAGGCCAGGTTGGAGGTTGGTGGGGAGGCGCTGGGGGCCACTCTGGGCCTTGGCCAACCCCTTCCCCTTGTGCGGCCTGAAGCTCTCCCTCTCCCTCTCACCGGGTTGCCCAGCCCCCCTCACTCTCGGAGCACAGGTCAGCTCTCATAAATTCAAGGCCAGTGCAATGCCTTGTCCAAATCATCCCACCATGGAGGGTGGGGAAACCCACTAAGGATCTTGGTTTCCTAAGTTGTGTTCCTCCATCTCGAGAGCCTCGTGCTGTTCTTCTTAATTAACAACGAGTTCAACAGAGGAAGGACCGGCAGGCAGCACAGGTGACGGCCAGGGCCCCTGCTCCTGACCAGCTGATGCAGTGAAATGTATGTATTTCCAGGGCAGTGGAAGAAAAGGCCCCGCAAAGCAACTAAAAATGCATCCCTAGAACACTGACGGAGGCGAAGGCTTACTCTTCCAGAAAGCGAACGGCTGTCCCCTTCTCCAAAGTAGAAACTGGCACCAATTCACAAAGTCAGCCCAGGACAGGGTTCTCCCAGCCACTAACACTTCCTAGGTGGTGAGCAGGGCACAGGCCCACCAGCAATTGCTGATTGTGATTTATTAGTGGAGGGAAATTTGGAACTGAACTTCACCGTTGGGATTCGCTTGCATTTGAAAGCAATGCAGTTAGTAGTTCCTCTTTCAACACTGAATGTATTTTCTCCGCTTTTATATCTTTCTGATGAATTAAGGGCTTATGTAAGGTGAGGGCTTGAAAGCATTAACAGCTGAATCTCTTAGTGGATCTGCTTGCCAGATATGGCCAGATGGAAGAACACAGGGACCAATTTCACATTGTTTCTCCACCAATTCATATCAGCCGTGAACTGCGATGCTTCCCCAGTTCTACAATGAGTGGATAATCGGAGTTCCTTGCCCTCCAGTTCTCCAGGCCATTTTGAACAAGATCTGCTAATTGAATTCAGTTGTTTGCAGTTTTAAATGCTCCGTGTTTTCCACAGAGCAAGAATATATTAAACTCATTGCATCTGTCATCCGAGAAGAATTGGAGCCTGAATTTTATTACCAACTGACTTGTGTTCACCTTTATCCCAGATTTTTTTTTTGAAATGTTTACAATGTAATTAAAAACAATCAAGTCAAATTATCTACGTGAATGGGTCCCTTTTGGGAAAGATTAAAGAGAAGAAAAGGTGCCTACAATTCCTTCATTTTTGCCTACCATTCTGCTTTCCCAAACAGAAAGACATCCAGCATCTGGTCACCAAGAGCATTTTGTAATGTCTCTGGTCACTTAACAATTACAAAACATTGTAATTAAATGTTCGAACGCTCTCTTTCGTTTCTCCCTTTACGAATGATCCTGGAACTTGATTAACTTCAGCCATGTAGAAAGAATCTGGCTCTGGTAATATTGTTTCTTGCAATGCACACCTCCAGGGGAAACGATGATCTGAATTCTGAAGTCAGAACCAATTAAACTCTTGCATTTTTCCCACTGCAGTCGTAAGATGAGCCACATTTTTCAGGCACGGCTCAAGCAGGCATGTCAGCTCTCTGGGGCTCGGTGCCTACTGCCAGCTGTGAGAAAGCATTCCCCAGGAACTACTGCAAAACAGGGAAGAAAAATGATAAAATCCACAAAGGCAGGGGCCACAGGGGGCAGTTGCGCCTGCTTCCCCAGCATTGGCGCAGCCAGGCCTGGCAAGGAAGCCATGTGACACTTTGATGTTCACAAAGGAGCGGGGAGCTAAGAAGTTGTAGAGCAGAAAACGAAACCTCAGTTTTCAACAACGTCAGAAGGGGGGAGAAGGGCTTCCCGCAGACCTGGGCTTGGGCTGATTGAATGCAGGAGCAAATCCTTGGATAAGCTGTCAAATCAGAAATTAGCAAACAGGGGCCACTGATCAAGTCTCCTTATTTTTAAAGTTAGTTTTAATGATTCCCCAGATGGTTTATGGAAACAACTTTAATGTCCTGAGTTTCTCCTCTAGAGAGCGGAACGTTGTGTAATTTCACTCCATCTGACTTTCCCCCTGACTTTGGTATTAAATAAACAAACAACAACAACCAAAACCTCCAGGATAATTAAGATTGAGCAAATGAGTTGTCAGAAGAAAACTGCCTTCTCTTCCCAGGAGGATTATTGCCAGTCTGTTTGCTTTGGGGGATTTAAACGGCTCTGCCCCACGAAGCAATAAACGCCAGCCCCAAATTTGCTACACAGAATGTTTGTTTTACAAAGGAGATTGTTTCTTGCATTTTCCTCTGTGACCTAAAAAGCGGGTCTTTGACATGTAAGATAAAGGCCAACCTCTTTTATCACAATTAATTTGCCAAGCAGTCAGACATCAAGTTTACAGCATCAGAAACACCACCAAGGGCAAGGCCATTGTAATGAAGTCTGAAGGAGCCTGCCAGCCCCTCATCCGTTTTCTGACACCCCGGACTCTGGGCTTGCCTGGAGGGCCCCCTACCCGTATCACCTCTGCTCAATCTGCTCCCCTCTTTTCTCTTTTTGCTCCTTATGTTTATCCATGAATTCGTAAATCTTTAACATGGGCTCAAATTCTTCTAGACATTTCCCCAAAGTTCAGCAAAAAGTGGTGATTTTTTAAAAGTGTGACGTGATCAGGGCACCTAGGTGGCTCCATCGGTTAATCAGCTGGCTGTGGCTCAGGTCATAGTCTCATGGTTTCATGAGTTCGAGCCCTGCATTGGCCTCTGTGCTGACAATGCAGAGCCTACCTGGGATTCTCTCTCTCTCTCTCTCTCTCTCTTTCTCTCTCTCTTTCTACTTTCCTCCCATTGCCCCTCCCCTGCTCACTGTCTCTCTCTCAAAAATGAACAATCTTTTAAAAAAGTGTGACATGAACAATAATTAGCTCATTCCTTCTCATTAATGCTGTCTCATCTGTAGCCATGCAGAACATGAAAGCACATCCTTTGTATGTACAAAGAAATGTTACATGTGGTTTCAGGATCCTTCTCAAGGTAATCACCTTCCAGATGTGCACCAGCACCAACCACCCTGGGGGCAGAGGGAGGTCGTTGCCTCCTGAGCTAAGTGGCGACAGGCTGAAGAGCTGGACAGACCATGCTGTCCTCCCCCATATCTGAGCTGTGGTCCTGGAAGGTTCCAGACTGGCAGCCTCAGCAATACGGTCCCCTCAGGCTCCTGAACAAAGACTGAATTACCACCTGATAGCTGGGGCAGAGGGAAGACAGAACTTTACCGGTCAGCCAGGAGGGCTCCTGCTGGGGACCCTGGAAGGGAAGTGGGGGAAGCCAGGCCCCAGGCTCGCAGAGAGCACTGGGTCTTGCTGACTGTGTTCCCAGGCTACCACATCTGCAAACGGAAGTACCCGAGCTGTCCCGAGCCTGGAGAGCCAGACCCACCTGAGACCTGAGGCTCTTGCTAAGGGAGCACCGCTAAGCTCCAAACTGGCCACCCGCAGGCATCACTGGGCAAGGGCTTGGGCTTAAGAGCACCAGCAGGAGTTAGAGCGCGCAGAGCATTGTGGGGGAGGGGGACTTCAATCAGCGGGTCAGAGAATGGGTCAGAGGAGGAGAAGTGGGTGGACAAGCTGCAAGTCTCTAGATAGGGTCGTGGTGGCCTGACCAGTTGGAAGGAAGCCAGCTCAGGCAGGGCCCCTCACAAGCCTGGCTGGGGGTTCAACCCCAGGGGCCGGCCAGGCCAGGGGTCCAGAGGGGGAACAGTGGGCCTGGAACACCGCCTCCTGCCGCTGCTGGGCCCCCAGGGAACCACAAAGGCAATTCTGCTGGGCTCAGCACTGTTTTCTGAAATGAGGGATGCTTACGCTAAACCAGATTCTCCATCTTGGTGCTTCGGGTAAAAATCCCATTATAACTTCTGAAACCCAGTCGGATTTATGACTGGAGAGGGCGGGCTGTGTGGGAATTGAGCTGTTTGTTACACCCGCCCCACCGCCCCACCTCCCTCCTGCAGCCATTACCCAGCATGGGGCCAGTTTCTGCTCAAACCCCCAACCCCCACCCCTACCCCCACCCCCAGCCCGGCTGAAACGCGCCTGTCTCCAGACTGCAGAGATAAAACAGGATTTAAAGGCAATGCATTTTCTACCTGGCAACCTTCTCTGGATTGACTGCTCACAGTTTTCAGCTAAGTGTGAACGTGAGGGATAATTACCATCGTGTGTTACCTGAGATTACAGGCTTGTGTTCCAACTAATGACGCCGCAAGAACCAAGCACTTGTTAATATTTAATCTGTCTCTTGGCTTAACAATTGGATAAATGAGGTGTGTAATTACACAATTATAAAAGACATTTCAGATAGGAACGGTACCGGTATCAATACCGAAGGGGAGAGCTGCTAGAAATCCACCACCAGGTCATGCCACAGACATTAGCCAAGAAGACCCTTCGAAGAGGGGAGATCTTCCTTATGGAACTGTAAGCCCGGATCTCAAATGCATTTTTCCCATACGGACTTCTGCTCGGCCTTTGGGGCTGTCAATACTGGACATCGGGCCAGAGGTTTTGTGGACGTCCCAGGCAACTATCCCTGGAGAGTTTAAAGGGGCCCCAAGCGGCAAGCTCCAGAGGTTCCTTAATTGCATCCTGAAGGTGAGTCCTGTGTAGGGATTGTATGTGCTGGGGGATTTGGACTTGTTTGTTCCTATTTTTGGTTGACGTTTGGGAGAGACCGCGCCAAACCCCAGGACAGTGAACCTTCCTGGGACTGGTTCTCCAGCCCCTGCCCACTCTCCACCCTGGGTGGCACCTGTCTACCAAGGGAGCAGCTCCATTTTGCCCATGAGATGATGCCACTGGCCATGCCGTGTGGTCCAGCTGGGCATCCTGGTGCCTCTCGGCTGCTCATAGCTCCTCAGCTGAAATAAGGGGCCCAGGCAACCAATGAGCTAAGCATTCTTCCATTCTTTTCAACCTGGAAAACAGAGCCAGGAGCCCATTAAAAGTGCCAGGCAGGGGCACCTGGGTGGCTCAGTCAATTAAGCGTCTGACTTTGGCTCAGGTCATGATCTCACGGTTTGTGAGTTCGAGCCCCACGTCGGGCTCTGTGCTGACAGCCAGCTCAGAGCCTGGAGCCTGTTTCAGATTCTGTCTCTCTCTCATTCTCTCTCTCTTTCTCTCTCTCTCTCTCTCTCTCTCTCTGCTCCTCCCCTGCTCACACTTTGTCTCTCTCTCTCTCTCTCTCAAAGGTAAACATTAAAACAATAAAATAAAATAAATAAAATAAAATAAAATAAAATAAAATAAAATAAAATAAAATAAAAAAGTGCCAGACACATTTTAACACCAAACCAGAGCTATTATCGACCAGGATGATGGGCAGTTCTGTGACACGAGTCCAAGTGACATGTGTGGCATTTATGAAGATTCTCGTCCCTCAAGAGTCACTTGTCAGTGCTGTAAAGAACCCCTCTCCCCTTTGCCGATCATTTTAAGACTCACCTGGATTCACCGTGGCCACTGACCCATGCCGTATAATTAGCAGCTAGGAATGCCTATCCCCAGCTCCCCTGTCTGGTGGCCCAGATTCTGTCTCCTTCCTCCAGGGCCTGGGCCCCCAGGCTTCATGGCCTTCATTGCTTTCTGGGCTGCAGGGAAGGGTTCGGTCAGAAGCCCCTTTTGTGCCTCACCTCCCTTGTAGCGTCCCCAATCCATCCCCAGTCTGCGAGGCCAGTGCAGGGGACTGCCTCCCCACACTTCAGCCTCCTCCCAGGGCAAGCACCACGGCTCTCAGAGAGGGATGACGAGGAAAGGAACCTGAGCTCCTTCTGCAACTCAAATGTCACCTTCTCTTGGAGACTTTCCTCAGCTTCTCTAGACAGAGCCCAGCTCCCCTTGCTCTGGAACCCTGGGAGCCTTGCAAGGCTGAATGGTCCATTGGAAAATCACAGCACCTGGAGCCAGACAGACCTGGGTTTGAATCCCAGTTCTTCCACTTGCTCTCAGTGGGAGCCAGGGATCGATTCACCTTTCTATGCCCCCATATCCTCAATGGTAGGATGTGGGCGATCCTGCTTCATCAGAGGGTGGTTGGGGGCGCAGAGAAGTCCAGCCCCTTGGCAGGCACACTGGAGATGTTGGCTTCATTACCCTCATTCTGACTGGGGTTATTTACTAGTACCGCAGACTGAGCTCCTTAAAAGCAAGGAACTGGGGGTAGTTCCTCTTGGGTGTTCAGCTCTTTTTTTCTTTTTTAATTGTTTTATTTATTTCTGAGAGAGAGAGAAAGAGACAGCGTGAATAGGAGAGGGTCAGAGAGAGGGAGACACAGATTCTGAAACAGGTTCCAGGCTCCGAGCTAGCTGTCAGCACAGAGCCCAATGCGGGCCTTGAACCCACGAACTGTGAGATCATGACCTGAGCTGAAGTTGGACGCTCAACCGACTGAGCCACCCAGGCGCCCCATTGGGTGTTCAACTCTTAATGCCATCTGAGCTCACAGTTAGTGCTCAATGAACACTAGTAATAATTCTCAACTACTTAGCTTTCTGTGGTGGCTCCTATATCTTTCATAAAAACCAAAGCTTCACATTTTACCGTCTCTCCTTAAAAGCTGAGAGAAAATACAAAAACACCCAACATAAACTCCTACACCTAACAGTTTGGTGAATAAACCGAATGCATGGTGAAGCTGTGTGCCTCTCACTGTGACAACATCCAGGATGTCCTATCAATACTCCCTGCAGACACACGACATATGCCAGCGTTTCTGACATGTCCCTGTAAAAGCAGATCCCATGGCAAAGCCCCTTGGCCTGGCTCACCACAGACACATCATAAGCAAGTCCACCCAGATCATCAAAAGTTTGTACTTAGAACCATCTACTTCCATAGGATTGGGCTGCACATCTGAAAAGAAGCACATTAGGCAGAAACTCAGAGATCTGGCGTGGAAACATCTCTTAACACCTTGCACTTAAATATTGGGGGATCCTACAGGAGAAATATTTATTGATTTTGGGGGGTTGTTTTTTGTTTTTTTGAAAGAGAGAGTGAGTAAGCAGGGGAGTGGCAAAGAGGAAGAGAGAGAATCCCAAATGGGCTTCAGGAAACTTACATGGGGCTCGATTTTACAAACCAGGAGATCATGACCTGAGCCACAATCAAAGTCAGACACTTAACAGACTGAGCCACCCGGGCGTCCCAAGAGAAGTATGTAAATCATAATATAGTGCTGCCCTCTTATCGGTAGTTTCAATTTCCACAGCTTCAAGTGGTTACCTATGGTCACCTGGGCTCCGGAAGCACGGAGAGTTCTGGCTTATCATCAAAGGTCAGTAGTAGCCTGATGCCACATCAAGATGCTTATGTCATGCACATCATTTCTTCTCATCGCACATGTAGGCATTTTATCTCACATCATCACAAGAAGGGTAAGTACAGCATGATTAATATTTTGGAATGAGACCACACTCACATAAATTTTATGATGGTATCTTTTTATAATTGTCCTCTTTTATTGTTGCTAATCTAACTGTGCTTCATTTATAAATTAAGCTTTATCACAGGTATGTATGTATAAGAGAAAATATAGTATATGCAGGGTTCCATGTTATCTGTGATTTCAGGCATCCACGGGGGATCTTGGGACATGTCCCCCATGGATTAAGGGGGACCACCATAGTCACTATTAAGTACTTGGAAAAAGTAAGCAGATGAAAGCTACCACTCCCCAACAGAGACTTCAGTGACTGATTATAAGCCTGATCATGCAGCGCTTTCTTAAACACAAAAGTGAAGCCCTCCAATGTCTCTATGCCTGAAGTAGGTATCTGGCCAAGTAAGAAACCCAGTAGAGAACGGTGCCAATGTCTTTGTAACGTGTCCACGTCATCCCCTCTTCTCTCGTCATGCCTCCCGCAGCGCTCAGACTTCCTGGTCTTTCTCACCAGGCTGGTGTTGAAAGGCAGTTCTCAGCGAAGTGAATAATGTTGGGATGAAGCCAAGGCACTTGAAAGTGAGTTAATCCTTTCTCCAACAAAGTCCCCAGCAACAATCTGGGTTTGTTTAGCCATTTGGTACCAGTATTTCAGGGCTTTTTAATAAACACTAAGGGAATCGCTCACTTTGGCAGTGGCCAGCGTGACTGTCATACCTGGCCCCAAAGTCACTCTTGCTCATAGGGATGGCATCATACCCTTCATATTAGAAGAAGATCTTCTCAGTCTTCCAGGGCCTTGGATATAATTCTAGCAACATACATAGCATCTAATGTGTGCCAAGCACTGGGCTAAGCTCTTTATATACAAATGAACTCCTTTAAACCTCACTATGTCCGTCTGGGGTAGGTATTTTTATGATGCCCGCCTTACAGATAAGGGGACTGAATCACTGGGAGGTTAAGTAACTTGCTGTCAAGTAGTTACTGGATTCAAACCCAAGAGCCTGTTGTACTCCAGCCTCCTCAAGAGCATCCTCTCTCCTGAAGCCACACACTCTGTTAGTCTGCAGGTGTTTTCAGAGTCTTGGTCTCTGGCCAGGCAGAGGCCCAGATTGGGGATCGGGGAGGAAAGATCTGTGGGGTTTCTGTCACTCTGTGTCCTCAACCCCTGTCATCTGACCTGAGGTAGCCCGACATTGCACCCACACTGCTCTAGACTGGCCTTCCCCTCTGCCCCAGGTAGTTGTGCACTCCAGCACCTGCCTGCTGGAGGAGGAGTGGCGGGGGGGGGGGGGTAGGGGGAGGGGGAAAGAGGGAAGAGAAGTGAGGTGCTTTGCAGACGGACCTGAAAGCTTTCTCTTCCAGTCTTGAGAGGAGAGGAATGATGGATGACAGGAACGGTTTCTCACTTGTACTGTGGAGCTTTGTAATATTCTCTTCCTGCTGATTCTGGAGAATAAACTCCCTGGGCCTTCCTGAGTAATTTTCTGCAGTAATTTGCATTTTTGGTGATGGTACTTTGAAGCAAATGTTCTGTGGGGTTTTTGGTGTATTTATTTAAACATTAAACCTTGCTCACTTGGGCCATTTGTTATGTTTGCTATTATGTTTGTTAGAGTGGCTATTTCTATGTCTATCTCTTTCTACAAGACCATGACCTTCTGAGGATGTATCTTCTGCATCTCCATGACCGAGTTTCAACTTGGCACATAGGAGGTGCCCAAAAAGTGTCCACTGGCCATGGGACTGGATTTATGGGGGAGGTCTCAGATTGAAGGGGCAGAAGGGGGAGAGCAGGGCTCCCTGGAAGGCATGTCAAAGAGGCACATCCTCTCCTGTAATCATCCAGACCTAACCCATCAACCCCAGAACAGCTGGTGATGCAGACTTTAACAAGGCTGGCCGAGCTGGTATCTCTTCACTTCCTCTCCTCCCTTTCCTTGCCCACACCTCTATCCCCACTTCAATTTCCATCTATTCTTCCCTCCCAGCTTGGCCATTCAGGCACTGATCCTACCCTAGAATGCTTCACTGGCCAATGTCATGTACAGTTGTTTATCTCAGTTCTTCCAAATTGTCCATTTGCATCTTTTAAAGGTTTGGCGTTATTTGCCAAGGGCTAGAAATAAAGTCATTCTGTGGTGAGCTTCCTAGTGATCAGTGCATTAGTAAGGATGGGTTGCCAATGACAGAAATTCAGCTCAAACTGCCTCAAACCATTACACAAGGGGAGGGTGGGCCAGGTGCTGAAAACCACACAACCACTTCCGGGTGCCCAGACGATGGTATCAAGGCTCCGTGGCTTGTTCCACTCTTGGTTTTATGGGGTTTATTCTCCAAACAGACTCTGCATGCAGAGACAAGATGGACACTATCAGACCCAAACCTACCAAGGCTTATATCTCACAACTGTAAGAAGGGGGAACAGCTTTCCCAGTTGGCCAGCAGAAGTCCTGGGGAAGCCATGGGGAACCCTGGTCATGGGTTTGGGTCATGTAACTGTCGCTGCCGAAGCTTAGGTCACATACTGGGTCTGGGGGGAGGGGGAGGGGCATGGGGAGAATGGAAAGAGCCCCGCCCAAAGCAAACACAAGTGCATGCACTCTGGAGAAGTGGCTCCCGCGAGGAAGGCATGCTACACAGACCAAATCAGCTGTTCCCATAATGTGGTGCCTCCAGCTTGCATCTAAAACCTCATCCTGCCCTATTGAAGAGACTCCCAGAGGCTCCTGTTGGGAGGCCCCGATAGCGTCTCTCCATGTGTTTATTGGGCAGTGAGCAGAGGCCCTGAATCCATGAAACTTTCCTTCTGAGTGGTCCAGCTTCGATGTCTCTGGTTCTCCCAGTGACTTGTGGCTGGAATGACACGCGCCACTGAGAGGAAAGGCTGGGCTTGGAGGAATCCGGGAGCAGGGGAAGGGTCTGCAGGGGCACCTCTTCCAAGGGCCAGCTCCAGCCTGGCCAAAGTTTATCAGCAAGATCCAATTCCTCTCTGAAGTGCTTATTAGACTTTTTCAAAGGCCACTAGGGCTTGGGAATCTTTCCCAGCACCGTGATATGGAGCCCGGCTCTCCAGCTCAGGGAGCCTTGCGCGGGGCGGGCTGCCGTGGGCGTCGGCGCTGCCCCCGGGAGCAGAGCTTACACCAGGCACCTTGTCTGGCTCGGAGGTGCTGCCTCTGAGGAGGCAGAGGCTTTGCAACATCCCCCGCCCCGGGGCCAGCACGTACCACGTGCCATGCCCTGAACCAGCCATGCCACCGGCTTCCTCTGCCCTGAGCCTCATGCGGCCTGCTCAGGTGAGCATCACCGCCATCCTGCCCGCACATGAGGGACTCATAAAAGTTAAGGAACTTCCCTAAGAGCACACAGCGGGTAAGTGAAGAGGGAGAACTGGGTCTGTGTCATTCAGAGCACAGCGTCCTGCTTGCTTGCTCCTGGCCACAGTTTTGCTGCACGTGCAAACGGTCCTCGAATTCAGGTCCTAGGTTCTCCTGCAAAGTTCCCACAGCCCGCCCTCCCTTGGAATCCAACCCAGGTCTTTTTCTCTTTTTTAATGTATATTTATTTTTGAGAGAGAGAGGGAGACAGAGCATGAGAGGGGAAGGGGCAGAGAGAGAGGGAGACACAGAATCTGAAGCAGCCTCCAGGCTCTGAGCTGTCAGTACGGAGCCTAACGTGGGGCTCGAACTCATAGACCATGAGATTGTAACCTAAGCTGAAGTCAGAGCCACCTAGGCATCCTCCAACCCAAGTCTGAAGGTTTGGCCTTGCGTTGGTGTGGGATCATTCACTGGCAGCAGGGGATAATGGGCCACGGCCCGTGGGCCATGCGTGAGTCTGTTGCCTCACTTAACCTTCTCTCCAGTTCCCGACATATGTGTACACACACTCATACGTACACATGCATACACACTCACACGTGTGTCTGTATGCACATCCACATCCACACATATCCACATCCACTCACACACACATGTGCTTGCAAAGTGCACACCCACACAGGTACATACACTCACACAGACACATATTCACAAGCATACACACAAACATGCACACACTCATACATGTTTGTATACTCATACTCTCATAGTACATGCTTTTACACTCATATATGCACTCATATGGGTGTGCCCACTCACACACACAAACGTACACACTCATACATGCATGTGTGTTCACACATGCACGTGTTCACCCATGCAAATACATAACACCCACTCACACATGCATATACACACACACATCATTTCTGTCCCACACCTGGGAGGCACCAGGGCCATCCAAGTCCACATGGCCCCATTGCGCATCCTGCCCCATCAGCGTCCCCATCTCTGACAATTTCCAGTAGAACAGTGATGCTCCAAGCCCTTGACTCTTTAAGCACGAAAGGAATGTGGAGATAATGTGCACAACCTGGGGATGTGATTGTCTTCAGTCACACAGCCAGGGGGAGAACCTAGGTTCTGGGCTTCCAGTTTGTGGTTCTCCCTTCCTCTGTTCCACACCACCTTGTGCATAAGGACCAAAAGGCACCATTTCTGTTCCTCATAGATCTCTGGGCACAAGGCAGCCGTGGCAGCAGCTGAACTCAGCAGACAGCGGGGCTTGGAAAGCAAGCAGCCCTTGCTTCCTGCCCACTGCTGGAGGCTCCCTGCTCTGGTGGTGCCAGAAATCTCTAAGGGAGCTTTCATGTCACCCAGACAGGCCCTACCCTGACACTCACACCCACGTAGCCTGCAGGGGATCCGGAAGTGCAGCCAGGGCTGATGACCATGGCCACAGGCCTATGGAAATGAGAACCCCAGTCAAGGGGGACTTGGTGTTTCCCATCTGTGCCTGCATCCTGTCCCTCCCTTGTGATTGGGCCTCTACTTACAGCCCCTGAGCCCTTCCAAGTGCCAGACAGGACTCACAGCCAGGAGGGAGGGAAACCAAAACATGGCTTCTCCTGCACCATATAATGGGCTTCCAGAGAGCAAAGGAAAGAGGAGTGACAGCCTGGTGACAACATGGACAAAGGGGTGCGACACTGAGTGGGGCCTGGAGGAATGAGCTTGGGAGAAATTGTGCTGCAGGGCTTGAAGGCAGGGCGCTCAGACCCAAAGTGTGCTTTATGGATACTCACGTGGGGGGCAGGCTGACCTCAGGGTTCAAGATGAAGTGTCTACGAGGCTATGACAGCAGTCCAGGCCAGAAATGACCGAGGGCTGGGCTGAGGGAAGCAGTCACTTCCTCCAGCAACGATGCCTGGATGAGGGGGAGAACCACAGACAAGACACGTGGGCTTCCTGGCAGCAGAGTGCTCCTGGAGCAGCGCTGTCCAGAGGAATTGGCTGCAAGGTGCAAGGCTCTCAATCTACACAGCCCACGGGTAGCCACCAGCCACATGTGGCTCTTGAGCACTTGAGGCGATGTAAATGTCACTGAGGAACTCAACTTTACATTTGGTTTAATTTTTTAATAATTTAAATAGCCACATGTGCCTTGTGGCTACCATATTGGACAACACAGGTTGCAAAGGCTGAAGGTGAATTTCGTATGGCCTGGATGAGCTGTATGGATGGTGACACCATTAACAAAGCTAAGCTGTCCCAGAGGCTGAGGGCAGAGGAGGAGGCTCCCAGGATGAGGATGAGGGAGATGACTGTGGGTCACCCATGTAGCAAGGTTATCCTTTTCCTTGGCTTTCTCTTTCCTCCCTGTAAGCATCCCTCGCACCTCAGTCAATGCCCTCTTGCAGGAATTCAAACAGTGTGGTAGATGTTCAGAGTGAGGAGGAGCCCTCTCTCTGGCTTGAGGGAGTCCCAGGACCTTCCCAATGTGAGCCCACATAGCTGTCTCCTTCTCCTCCCCATGGCCTGCCCCTCTCTGCTTCTGGGAAACCAAGCTGGTTGGCAATGGGTTAACCAGAGCCATCAAATATGTGCTCAACTAAACATGTAAAATGTTCCAAGGAAGGGGCGCCTGGGTGGCTTAGTCGGTTAAGCGTCCGACTTTCGCTTAGGTCATGATCTCGCGGTTCGTGGGTTCGAGCCCGCGTCGGGCTCTGTGCTGACTGCCAGCTCAGAGCCTGGAGCCTGTTTCAGTCTGTGACTCCCTCTCTCTCTGACCCTCCCCTGCTCACGCTGTCTCTCTCTCTCTCTCTCCTAGAAATAAATAAAAATATTAAAAAAAAAAAAAATGTTCCAAGGAAGCAGCTCAATACATTTCAGCAGCTAGCGCACTGGACTAATCGGTGTGCTACCTGGTTTTGCATGGCCTTCATATTTACCTCCACTGAAACACACACCCTGACGACCCCTGCATTATTTATGCTCCTTCAGACACAGGACTCTTTCTGCCAAAACCTGCCCCCTAACAGGCCAGGGACAGAGGGAAGAGCTTAGGGAGAGAAAGAACTGAAATAACCCACATCAACCTTGACACTCGCTATAAAGAAGCCAGATGTGTCCCATTGATTCAAGAGGGTGGAAACCAAGCCTGCTCTTCCCAGTTAACCAGAAGGGTTTGGTTCCATGCCTGAGGTCCCTCCCAAGCTGCTCCCCCCACCCTGCTCCTCCCTCTTTCTCCCCCTCCCTTCCGATCCCCTCCCTCCTTTACTATGTTACTGTTCCCATCTTCCTTCTCTCCATCTTCTTTAGAGAATATTAGACAACAAATGGTGGTGGTGGTACTTCCCACACACCACTACTGCAAACTTCTGTTCCTTCACTTCACAATGAAGTCCTTGGACTAAATTCTCTCTAGACTGTTCTCTCCATTGCCATCCAACCCCTTGGCTAGAGCCACCACCCCTTCACTGATCCCAACGCTGGCTGCTAGCTGTTAGAATGTGTTTCACAGGCAGAATTTCCCAAGAATCCTAGAAGTTATAAATCACTAGTCCTCAAAGAATCTAGAAAATTTTCTTCAGCCTTTCAATAAGAAAAATTTCACTGCCATAGTTAAATCATTTATTGGCTTATCATTTTTCTCCCCAGCTAGAATATAAGCACTTTTGTTCTGCTCCACTACTATGTTCCTGGAGCCCAGAAGGTGCCCAGTATAAAAGAGAGATTAATACATATTTACTGAGGGGCTCCTGCGTGGCTCAGTTGGTTAAGGGTCTGACTTGATACCAGCTCAGGTCAAGATCTCATGGTTTGTGGGACTGAGCCCTGCATTGGGCTCTGCATTGAGAGTGGGGAGCCTGCTTGGGATTCTGTCTCCCTCTCTCTCTGCCAACCTCTCTCTCTCAAAATAAGTAAATAAACATTAAAAAAAAAAACATATCTACCAGAGAATGGAGGAACCTTATCGTGACATGGGTCAAGTTCATCAGCATCACCCATTTGAGACAATGCTGTGTATGTGTTTTTGAGACATGGTTCTCTGGACAAAATGCTGTGTTGTCATCCTACTTTTGACCTTGGATAAACTTGAAAGAATCAAAGGGAAGCCAGCCCCTTCATCTCCTGTAACAAACAAAAGGAGTTTGCTTTGTTAACTCTGACCATCCACGAAGGGCATTGCCGTAGCATTCTCCTGGGTGGGAGTGAATAAAATGCACTTGGCAGAAAAGGATGTGCATCTGCAGAACATCTACACAACTTCCAGCAGGAGTTAGCAAGTCACACTAACAAACCTACTTCTGCGACTTTTGCTTTAAAGCTTCATCAGGCTTTCAGTACAGAAGACCCTAAACAGGACGCAAATACTCATACGGGGATTGCTTTTGAAACTGGCCAGGAGTTGGTTAATGATAAACGCAGATCTAGTGAGTGAATGTTCAAGGGATACTTTGGATTGAACATTTCTGCTCACCTCTTGGAGTTTGTTCCTTAAAAATACCCCCAAAATCTATTAATGGAGGCAAGTCTTTGAATCAAAAGTTCAATTTGAATTTCATTGTATCTAATGCAGTCACTTTCTAGGCCGGAGACTGAGGGCATACCGAGAGAGGGGGAAATGGGAAAAGTGAACTCAGTTGGCAGGAACAAACCATTACTAACCCCAGCTCATTTCAGGAAAAACAGGCAGGAGAGAGCGAGCGAGTTTTAAAACTGAATTCTCTCAACATGACTCAGGG
The DNA here is from genome assembly GCA_017311185.1 of Proteles cristata cristata. NCBI lineage: Eukaryota > Metazoa > Chordata > Mammalia > Carnivora > Hyaenidae > Proteles > Proteles cristata. Next base: position 2,022,379 of record JAESUZ010002752.1, on the reverse strand, counting down.
GTCGTCTTTCCTATGCCAATTTTCAATCTGTTTTTATAGATGGGGACTCACAACATAACCTAATGCTGAAATGAAGAATGATCACATCTGCCATATCATCTGAGCCCAAAGTCAAAAGGGCTCTTCACCAAAACCTAGACAGATATCTGAATGCATGTCTTGGAAAAGGAGATAACATCCAATTGGTCTCTTTTATAATACACTTGTGTATGGGCGGGGGGTGGGGGCGTGGGGAGGGGAGGAAGTGGGATTTAAAAATAAAACCATCTACGTCAGAGACTTGGATTATAAAAGCATAGGTTTCTCTTTCAAGACTCTCTGAAGTTGGAAAGTATGAATTACATACGCTCATTAAAACTTTTAATGTTAAATTCAAAGAGTAAAATTAGAAGCCATGTTAATGATCCAACCATGCAACAACTGGCCAACAGATGTTGGAGCCTTCTGGTTAAGAGATTACATGGTTTGAGCTGACAATTTACTGTATGTGCCCCTGGCACGGAGGAGGTGTAACAAACATATTATCAGACACAGAAAATATGCAGCCCCGGAAAAAAGGGAATGAATGTGCAAATCTGACTGCCTGAGACACTTTCAAAGCTGCACATTTTTTTCCACGCCACTATTTCAGAGAGGTGGAGTTTTTTTTTCTTTCCTTCAGAATGAAGAGTTAATCTTGTCCAAGTTCAGAGCCAGAAATCTGTCATATTAAATCCCAGTGAAGACCAACATTCTTTCCAACTTCCTTACTCACAGTGTATCTGGGTTTTCCAATGGTCCATAAGCTGTCATGCAAAATGGAGCCGTTCGTCACCATTTCGAGGGACTCTAGGATTCCAAATTGGGGTCAGGTCTCTTGGTGTGTTGGTCTCCCTTTGGTAGTAAAGCTGCTTGGAGAACTCAAGGAAAGGAAATCTGAAAGACTGGGAGGGACTTGGGGGTTGTCCTGGTTTACACAATACAGGTAGGGCACAGCTTTGGTTCCCTGCAAAGGCAAACCCCCACAGGTAGAAAATGTCCCAGGCTTCAAGCCTCAGATTTTATTCCATCAGAGTTATAAGCCATCAGGAAGATGGAAAGCTGCAAGTGAGTTGTGAAGGGGAGAGTGTTTCCTTGGGAGGGAGAGAAGATGCAGTGGGGATTGCCCCTTTAGGGGGTGAGTGTACAGATACCTGGCGAATGAAGATTCGTGCGCACTTTTCCCCTATGTCCTCTGCTTGGTTTGAGATTCGAAGCTCCTTTCTCTTTTCCAAATTGCTTGCAGCAATGTAATGCTTTCTTTTGGGGACAGGCTGGGCTCCACTGTTTCTCTGGTTTCCAGGGTGTGCTCTGTGGGTTACCCAGGGTGGGTGGAGAAGTGAGGCCATTCTGAAAGATTCTGTAGCAGACACAGCTGCCTTACGTCAAAGGGGACTGGTGGATATGAAGAAACCAGCCACAAGGTAAAATGGGGGGATCCACAGCTTCCACACATGCACCCCTACCGAGGTTTCGCCCATGCTCGGAATGTGCAAACAAACGAAATGTACCCAGACACCATCTGATGAGTGCTTTGCTCACCTAACAAGCATGTAAGGATTATCTGCTGTGTACTGAGTTCTGAGCTAGCCACTGGGCAGAGAAGATGGGCCAAGGCCAGGCCCTGCCCTCCAGAAGCTTGCAGTCTGGTAGAGACACACACAACACCAGAGGGTCCCACCTGCTCTGGGTCTGGGTGGGTCCAAACGCTTCTCACCTGCCTGCCTGACCTTAGTGTCCCAGCCAGTCACCTGCCAGCCTGTGGTTAGCAAACTTCCAACCGCTCCTATTACCTGACTGCTCCTCAGAGTGACTCCTGGTCTCCAGGCCTCTCTAAGGTCCCAGTGAGAAGAGGACAAAGTCCTGTATCACAGCTCAGACTTCCCCAGTTGACCACCTTCCTCCCACCCTTTATAGCTGAGATGCAGAAATCTGTGACTAAGTGAGCTCCCTGGGGAGTTGGGAAACACCTGAGGCCAGTTAGCTGAGGTCTTCAGTTTAAGGACTGTAAATCTCAACAGTAAGAATCCATCCCCTCTGTTGGAAGAGCCCTTGTCTTCATTATGCCCCAGATAAGCAGAGCTTTCAGGAAACAAACCTGCATCAGTATCTACTAGGTGACAGGTGTTAGGTGTCCAGATATAGCAGTAACAGGCATTGGGGAAAATCCTGCTCCCAGGGACTCCTACCAGCCAGTGAAGGGAGTAGACAGTGAAAGCAAATATTAGAAGGGGAAACTGTTATGGAGGAAAAAGAATCAGGAAAAGGAAAGAGGAAATGTCATGGGGCTGGGTGAGGATGGTCATTATCAATAGAGTGACCCAAGAAGACTTCATGGGAGGGTGGAAATTAGAAGAGGAAAGTGGAGGTGAAGAAGCAAGCCTTTCAGATATCTGGGAAGTGACGGACCAGGGCCCTCTGGGACTGGCAAGGGGCCCAGAGTGACTGGAGACAGTGAGGGGAGCATCACAGCACGTGAAGCCAGAGGTCAGGGGCCTTGTGCTCCAAGCAAAGTGGGGTCGTGGAGGGCTCTGAGCAGAGGAGGCTATGGCCCGACTCACGTGGTGAGGGCTCTCTGGACTGCCGCGTGGACACCCTGTGAAGTGAGAGGCAAGAGGAGAGGCTGGGAGACTGCACAGAGGCCAGGACATCAATCCACGCGGGAAGCAGGGGTCTGGATCTAGAAGCAGGCTGGGGAGTGAAGAGCAAATGTTTTGAGTGGGCAACCTACAGAATGTGCTGTTGGACTGGGTGTGAGGTGTGAGAGAAAGAAGGAAATCAAGGATAATGTTAACAGTTGTTGGCCTGAGTGCCTGGGAGGTCAGAGTTGACCTTAGTGAAGGTGAAGAGTAGGTCTAGTGTGGAGATGATCAGAGTGAAAGTTGAGATCCCCTTTAAGTTTCCAAGTAAGGATGTCAGGCAGGCAGTTATATGGACCATCAAGAGTTTAGAAGAAGGTGCTGGCTGGAGATGGCAGGTTGGGATCACCAGTTTAGAAATGGTAGAACAGTGATCTCAGGGAAGTGGGTGTGGCTAGAATGAGCTTGTAGGGGATGGGTGTGGCTAGAATGAATTTGTAGGGAAAGTGAGCATGGCTAGAATGGGCTTGCAGGGGGAGTAGGCGTGGCTAGAATGAGTTTGTAGGGTGGGCATGGCTAGAATAAACTTGCAAAGGGCTGAATAGAAGAGGCTTGAGGCTGAGCCCCCAGAGCCCAGGAGTTTAAACCCACCTTGCCCTCCAAGGTCTGGAGAAGTCTCTTGTTCATGGCTGCATTGGCTGGTCTGCTTGGCCTCTTGCCAGTTCCCATAGCCTTAGGAGAAAGACTCTCAGCCTACTTTGTCTTGTCTATAGGGGTTTTTCCTGGCTAGGAGCATCATTGATGGCCTAGCAACCACGTATTACATGGGGCCAGAGTGGGCAGGAAACTGCACATTGACCCACATAGACACACATGCTGCCAACCAGGCAGACACCAGTGTGTTCGGCGTGGCCCTTGGGGTTGACCTAGATTCCAAGTCCAAAGGCCAGATCACGAACAGTACAGAATTCGCCATTCTGCACAAAACTGATCCCTGTTACTCCCTGTTAGGCAGGGCTGATAAGCGGCAGGTCAAACTGGCTTCCCACCAACCCCCTGTACCCATTCATGGGTTTCCCAGGATGCTCCCTGTGGAACAGCTGAACTAGCTCCCCGCCCTGCATCAAACCCTGGTTCAGAGATTCCAGAAGGATCTCTCAACTCCCCATCTCCCCCTTCCTTCTCTCCTGGCCTCTCCCTACTGGGCAGCTTGGACTATAGAGCTGGTTCTGAGGTCAAGTTTCCTCTGGTCCACAGTCACATTTCTAAACCCAGTTACCTAGAGATCCCTCTAGATTCTTAGATTCTCATGTTGTTCTAGAGGAAGCTTTTGGTCTCCTCAATCCACAGTGAAAATTATTGACTGGAAATCCACATATCTGGTGTCTGGGTTTTGTTTTGTTTTGTTTGAGCATGTGATTAGAAAGGATGTAGGTCTCGAACCTTTTCTCTAGGGAGGCAGTATCCAGGTTAAGGGTTTGAAAGCCCAGTCTGTGATATACTGGCCATGTGACCCTGGACACTAGCCTCTCCATGCTTTACTTTCTTCATATTATTTATTTATTTCTTTAAAAAAATTTTAAGTGTTTATTTATTTTTGAAAGAGAGAGAGACAAAGACAGAATATGGGGGAGAGGCAGAGAGGAAGGCAGAATCGAAATCAGGCTCCAGGCTGTGAGCTGACAGCACAGAGCCCGATGCAGGGCTCCAAATCATGAATGCAAGATCATGACCTGAGCCAAAGCCAGATGCTCAACTAACTGAGCCACCCAGGTTCTCCTACATTCCTCATCTTTAAAATGGGAATCATAACTGTCCCTGGTTCATGGGGTTAAATGAATGAATAAGTGTCAAGTTCTTAGAATAAGGCCTCCACACATAACAAGCCCTCACCAAATCCTGATGGCTATTATTATTCCCTGCACGAGAGTGATGAATGGGCAGAGCCCTCCTGCCTAAGCCAGGCTGGAGCCATAGTCAGAAAATAGAAAGTTTTACATTATTTAAGCCTGGCCATTTGCTTTGTAGAGAGTCTTGTGTCACATTAAACTGCAGCGTTAAGGGGTCAACTGGAGACCTATTTTGAGTTCACTGAAGGAGCACTCTCTTACATTTTCCTTTAAATACAGCTTCACAAATGTACTTGGGAGCCGTATGAATTAAGGTAATCCCATCCTGCAAATTAAATCCGGGCCTTGGAATTCAAAGATTGCAAGGCAGCTGGACGGATGGAAACTGCACACATTGTGGCATTTTCTTTACATCTCCAGACTTTGTCATACATCCCCAGGCACCTGTCATTTCTGGGACCATCAGGCATAGCTGCGAGAGATGCAGCCCATGACTGGAATCTGGGTTCCAAAGACTGAGGAGAACAGACGGGCAAAGTCCTATGTTAAGGGAACACGTTAATGGCCACTGTATTGAAGAGCACCTGAGATCCTGTTCCGTTCAGCCCTCCCCTGGTTTCTGACTGGAGGGGAGTTGGGGGACTTGGGGTGCTCACTGAGCCTGTAACCTCATAGTCAGACCTCCCTAGCCCCAGGGACCAGCTCCCTCCCACTGTCAGGAGGCCTTCTTCCCTGGAGGGAATTCTGAATTTTCCTGGGTGTCCATAACCTGTTTGCATTTTAGTAATTTCTGTTCCCATATGTATAAAACTCAGGAGCTGAGCAAAGGCTGGAGCCCTGGGCCCATGTGCTTCAGCCTTCTTCGATGTAGGAGTGCTGGGCAGAGTATAGGCTTGAGGTTCTAGTTCACATTTTTTTTCCTAATAAATGTTAAAATAAAACATAACTATTAAAATAAAAAATGTGTTTGTGTATCACCTAGGCTCGCCCAGCTTGCCTCAAATGTACCATCATATTTGGGAACGTCTTTAGAACCATCAAACCACCTATTTGAGAAATGGGTAAACTGAGGCTCAGGGCAGCTGAAGGGGACTAGATACAAAACAAAGCCCTGTCCAGTCTCGGCCTGAGTGGGATCTTAGTGACTTGCTGATCTCCACTGCACTGGGCCAGGCCCACCTGAAACCTTCCTTGCTTTCTCCAGGGTCCCAGCTCCTATAGTGCACAGGCCTCTCTCCCACTCTCTCTGGTCTCCTGGGAGCTGCCCACATCTGCTGACTCAAGTACCTCCACCTTCATGCCCTCCATACCATCCTTCTGTGATCCCCTCACATCCAGCCCAACCCACATTTAGAGATGGCTCCCTGTGGGCTACCCTAGAGACACAAAGGGGAATGGAACCCAGCCCCAGCCTTGTACAAGCAGCAGCTGGCCATTGGGATGGTCCTCTGGCCTCAGCCTCTGTCATCACACTCCTAGAGTCTTAGGCAGGAGCTCCCCGGAATTGTAATTCCAGATGTGAAAGGTCTTGTTGTCTGCTCATTCTGAGAACCAGACAGCAAGAGCAGGCATCTTCCAGCTTTAGGGACTTCACTAGATTCTCTAAAGCTGGGGCTCTGTCAGCTGGTCCCAGAAACTGGGCTCCATGGAATTCTAAGTGTTCCTTGTGATGTTCAATGAAAAATAGGCTCTGTGATCAAGGAGATTTGGGCAACATTGCAGACTACTATTGCTCTTTGGAGTACTACAACCTAATTAGCTTACAGAAGACTCTAAGAAATCCTACAAGAGACAAATTTGTTTAGCCCAGCATTTCCCTGATTTATTTGATCACAGAATCCTTTTCTTAAAGAATACAGTTGGAGATAGTGGAAGACACTGGATTATATTAAGGTCCTTCCAGCTCAATACCTCCCCCCAACCCCCATATCTCTTCTTTGGTCTGGTGGTGAGCTCTCAGTCAAAATTTGGGACAGATTGAGTGATTTTTCAGAGAAGGGTAACAATTTCTGATAATTGCATGTTAGGGACCTTTCTTCCCCCTCTCCCATAAGAAACTTAACCACAGGGGGAAAAAATAAGTTTCTGGCCTCAAATGTAAGTAAACAGCTGGAGCTGATGAATTCCAGAAGCAAATATTCTTTTCTCCTACAAGCATCTATGAAAGAAAGAAAGAGAGAGAGAGAGAGAGTGACCACAAAGGCTATGTAAATATAATTATTTCTAAGTAGAGTACCTTCAACATTTTCCATTAGGTAGCAGGGAGGTCATTGTGAGGCCAGCTGTCCAAATATGGCTGCTAATTCCCCTGAGTCAGCAGAGTATATAAAAAAATGATCTTGGGGGCAGAAATTTCTAACCACACATTCTAGTAAGTATCTCCAAATGTATGGGGTATTAAATTTAGGGCTGTGGTTTTCAAACTTTTTTTTCAAAGCATGAAAACCCCTTTTTCAAAGGAAATCTTACTCAAAACCCTTCACACAACCCCAGGCCAGCCCCTGAGGCTTCTTCAGGAAACCCTGAATCTCCTCTGGAAACAGGCCACGCTGCACCAAGCATGGTGCTCGGACTAGAAGCTTCTGCGTCACCTGGGCACTTGTGAGAAATGGGACATCCAGCTCCATCTAGACCTGCAACTCTGAATCTGCATTTTCACGCCATCTCCAGGGGATTTATGTGCACATTAAAATGGGGGAGGCGGACCTAAAGGATTTACTCCCAAATATTCCTTTTCTATTCAGTCATCCTAAGTTCCTGGATGAGGCTTCTTGACAATTAATCTGTAATTTAGGCTCCCAACCCAGCTGCAGCTCCCAGTAGGATAAGGCAGCATGGGTGAGTCCTCTGTACAATTGCATCTGTGCCCACCCCACCATGGAAATATTGGGGAAAGTAAATGCTGCCTAGAAAGAGACAGGAGAAGCAGTAAACACAGAGACTATGGACTGGAGTGTCTGGGTTTCAACTGATACTCCACCTCCCCTCTGAGGGGGCTGGCTGGTAAATTAAAGTTCTGTGCCTATTTGTCCCCATCATCTAACAGGGGTGTGGGACAATCATGATGGTGAGGATGATGAGGGTATGCATTAAATGAGCTGATGGGCTAGAAGCACCTAGAATCTCTAGGTGTTTGGTCAGGGTTTTCATTCCCGAGTCCATAAAAACTAGCCCCATGCAAGGGGAATGAGCAAAGGAAAACCTGGGTCTATCAAACAGATTACATATGGGTCCCCCTAGGAGTCACTGTCAGGTTCTTTCAAATAATCTCACCATTTAAGTAAGATTGAAAGAGCGAATACTGCAATTTAAACTTTTTGATATATTGGTAACTTCTGTTTAGACTTAGTTTCAGAAAAATCTATGTTTCTATTGGGGCTTCTGTGTTTATTAGTTCAGTGATCTTGGGCAAGCTCCCATGGTGTTTATCTCATTTTCTGCGCCCAGGGTGGAGACATAATCCTACCCCATCAGGCTCCCAGGGATCCTGGAGGCTGTAAGCCCCCAGAGCTCACAGCAGAAGCTAATGCAGGGGTGATCCATTCTCTCTCTCTGATCCCTGAGAACTACAGGATAAAACCACACAGGGGGCCTTCTTCCCTTCCAGGGGGAGGGCTGGGGCAAGGAACAGAGCCCCAACTAGGAAGCATTCAAAAGAGGCAAGAACAGGCAGGAAGCGTAATTCTGGCTAGTGCCTCACCCACAAACGCTTTCTCTTTTTCACACCAATGAGAGTCACCTATACCCAGCCCTTGCCCCTCACCTGAAGATAAGTGAGCCCCCCCACCACCACCACTCAAGCTGTGGAGAGTTTGCTGAGGGAGATCCAGGAAGGTGGTGGTTGTGTACCCTGAGCGTTGAGCCTTGCTGAGCTTGGGTGCAGGCTGGCCCCAGGGACCCCCACCCCCAGTGGGGGTGATGCCGGTGCCTGGAGGCCTTTCTGCGCAGCCCTCAGAGCCTCTGAAGCCTCTCTGGGTTTTTGGCACCCTGGACTGCTTGATCTCAGTCCTGTGATTTGATCTTATAAACAAGAGAGGAAGAAAAGAAGAGAAAAGTCATGAAAAACAGACCCAGGGAATTAGGTCACCCTAGAAACTCTAAGACATCAGCAAAGCTCTTGTTTAGCATAATTTTAATCCAGTGACCTTTGACCACAGCAAGGTCTTGAAATGTATAGGTAGAGAAGAAGAGTCAAGATGGAATGGCAGGCCGGAAGGAGGTCAGGGTGATCCCTGGCTCCGGACTGTCGGCTAGCCACGTTTTCTGCTGCATCGGGCATGCTTTGGAGCTTTCTGGAGTGGTGAGTGCATCTGACCTTCTTTACATCTGGAAGTTTTGGATCCTGACACCATAACTAAAGGAGGCTGAACCTCTTTATACAATTCAGCACCTAGCTGCCTGCTCATGTCCCTCTTGGTGAACTTCATCATCAGACTTCCACTTCTTTGATTCTGGTGCCAATGTGGCATTTCCAGGGGATGGAGCAGGCACCATGTTTTGCCCTGCAAACACACCTCTAATGATGAAAGCTGGCCTTCCACTCTGCAGTCAGCCTTTAAGCCACTTAGAAGACTATTTTTACTCTAAACGCCTCTTTCCATAGACACTTACCAGCCACCGGAACTCACTTACACCTTGGAGCGGCAGAATGCATTTTAATTGAGTTCGTAAGAGCTGGACAGGAGTGAACACAAAAGACTCACTCCTGTACATGAAAGGTGGCCGGATGAGCCGAGGGCAGCAGACGGCCCGTCTCCAGGAGCTGGAGGCAACAAACGAAGGGGCGCTGCTTCTGATCCTGAGGCGGAAGGAATCTGTCTGTCCTCTGGCTCCTGAAGGCTGGAAGGGAAGGGGGCTTTATAGGTGCCATTTGGGTTTAACCAAAAAGGGAACAAAGGAAAACAGTCTTGGTGTGGAATGAGCAGTGGTCTTGAGATTGGCTTGGAAGCAAGCTATTTAACTCTCTTTTTCCTCATCTGTAAAATGGGTGTAATGATTTCCACCTCCTAATGTTATAATAAAGATAAAAGAAGAGGAGGTTCCAAAATCCATAAAAGTACTACATGCCTGATATTATTCTCCAAAGGCTGCTGTTGATGGTGCACTGGCTGGGGGGTGGGCATGGTGCCAACAATCCTATGGACATGTCTCTGTCTGTGTTTGCAGCAAACCTAGAAGGGAGGTGTTTGTTACGCCCATTATACAGATGTTAGTGAACTCAGAAATCAGAAAGGTAGTGAACTCGCCTGGGGTCCCATGGCTGAGGTGATGGCGCTGAGCTTTGAATGCAGGGCTGTCTGACTGCGTTCTTCACCTTGGGGAAGGTGTGTGCTTCCGTGTGGTCCTAGTGACAGTGTAACAGGACCTGCCCATATACCATAGAAACAGTAGCCCATGTCCGCCACACTGCCCTCTCCTCTGCAAGGCTATACACCCCCTGCATCTGCCCCCACCCTCCTTCCAGTGCCATCACCTGGCAGTGGCGAAGGGGTTCTGCTGTCACTCGTGCTGGCCTGAGCTAGGGCTGCAGTCAGCTTGACTTGTGCAAGTCTTTCTTCCTTCCAGGAAGAAAACCATGCTTTCAGCTTGGTTAGACTTCAGGTGTTACCAGAGAGCTCAGAGGGACTTTGACAACTGACAGGACGTCTCATCCAGGCCCTGGCACGCCGTTTGCTCCTTTGTGGTCGACACTTCCAGACACAAGAATGCAAACGTTCCTCACATCCATTGTAAGAGCGGAACACCTCTTTGTCCCAGTGACATAAACCATTACTGAAGTACCCACGGAAATCGACTTCTTGCAAAGGGACTTAGCATGAAGAGACTGTCATCCCCACCCTCTGTTCAAGGATACTGGGAATCGACCTCCATCTTTTTCTCTAAGCAAAACATTCCTGTCCCCTTGTCTTTGGGACCTATGGGGGCCACGTTCTCAAGGAGTAGAATCTGTGGATTTACACAAAGGCTGATTTCAGCTTCTGGCACCTTGACCTTGTCTGCTCCTGATCTAATCTCCATCCTTGCCGCCAGCCTGACTGAGTGACATTAACTGAGACTTTTCTAATCCTCAACCACCTCACCTGGAAAACGAGGATATTCACACATGGCGGGAAGGTGGGACGACTGGATATAGTGCAGGCAAGGTGCCCGGCTCAGCGCCTGGCTCTAAGAGAGCTTAACAATTAGGAGATTCTGTCATCACCAGGTTCATTATTATATTGTTCCTTATTATGTCACCAGCGATGAAGACGGCTTATGCTGTAATTGTCCACCTCTGTTGCTGATTCTTCATCTGCATTCCCAGGCCCCAATTCCTAGAAAGTCTAGACTTTCTAAATCTGAACAGGAAACGTATCAGCCATCCCCTCTCCAGAACCAACAAGCATGAGAGAACAAAGCCACCAGCTGTCCCCATGCTCCATGGCTGGGTGGGAGGTGTGACTGCAGATGGATTGATTGTCTTTTGTGTGAGGGGGAAGATGCTGGGCAGGAGGCAGACAGAGAGAGAGTGAGAGACCAAGAGAGAGAGGGAAAGATTGGCCCACAGAAAAGTGAATGAGCTAGACTCAGATCCGATGGAATTCCAAAGCCCAAGCTCCTTGTTCCCTCCCGGCCCCTCCAGCCTATGCAACCTGCCCATCTCATGAGTGGTCTTGGGCCCATGGTAGGTCGGGGGTGGGGGTGGGGGTGGGCAGGTGTGTCCCTGAGTCAGTTCAGGCAGCTGCAGTGGAGACGGGACTTCTTTCTCCTCTCCAGCCTCTTCCTCATCTGCCCCTTTCCCCCTCCCTTTCTCTTCCCCACTTTTCCTTCACAGCTTTATTAAAGTATAATTACGTAGTTAACACAGAACAAACCATACACACTCGAAGTGTTCAATTTGGTAAGTCCTGATCGGTGCAGTGCCCTGGCCTGTCACAGTGGCAACCTTCGTGCCAACCTGGTGCCTTTCCTCATAGAATCTGTCCTCACGGAGCCTGTCTTCATGGAGCCTGTCCTCATGGAATGTGTCCCTCATGGAACTTGTCCTTATGGAAACTTTCCTCATGGAACGTGTCCCTCATGGAACGTGTCCTCATGGGAACTTTCCTCATGGAACGTGTCCCTCATGGAACGTGTCCCTCTTGGAACGTGTCCTCATGGAACGTGTCCTCATGGAACTTGTCCTCATGGAACTTGTCCTCATGGAGCCTGTCCTCATGGAACGTGTCCCTCATGGAACGTGTTCCTCATGGAATGTGTCCCTCATGGAACTTGGAATTGTCCTCATGGAAACTTTCCTCATGGAACGTGTCCCCATGGAGCAGTGTCCCCATGGAGCGTGTCCCTCATGGAACATGTCCCTCATGGAGCGTGTCCCCATGGATGCGTGTCCCCGTGTCCCCATGGAACGTGTCCCTCATGGAACGTGTCCTCATGGAACGTGTCCCCATGGAACGTGTCCCTCATGGAACGTGTCCTCATGGAACTTGTCCCTCATGGAATGTGTCCTCATGGAACGTGTCTCTCATGGAACTTGTCCTTATGGAACGTGTCCCTCATGGAACTTGTCCTCATGGAGCCTGTCCCTGATGGGGTCTGTCTTTCATGGAACTTGTCCTCATCGAGCCTGCCTTCACAGAGCCTGCAGTCCTGGAGGGGATCATAAAGGGCCAGGCCTGGCCAGGACTCTTTGGGGTCAGACTTGGGGAATGTTCCAGAAGCAACCATATATTTGCCATATATTCCTTTTTCTAAGTAATTTCTAAAAGAAACTACTCTCAAATTTGAAGCCAAAAGTCAGGGGTCAGAAGAGAAGAAAGCAGCAACCAAGAGAAGGCTAATAAGAAAGAAAGAAAGTGGACATAATGTGGATTCAATTAAATTAGAGCTTTAGTTTTGGTCAAATTGTAAGTTAATTCCTGCCTCCTAGACTATTTAATTAAAGGCAAATCCCACAGGCCGCCTGTTGTTTTAACCGTTTTTCTTCTCTGGTGGAGACCCTGGGACTCTGCTGAGGGAGCACAGAGCAGTAACCAGTGATTGGATTCTCCTGGGGGAAATGAGGGAGAAAATGAATGATAAACATCTTGTCTTCAGAACATCATAAATTTTTCAATAGAAGACCCAAAAAGCATTAGATTTTCATCCGTAATTTGAATGCAGACTACTTGGTAACAGCACACGCTAGTTTACATTCCCCACATGTGTGTTTTATTTTCTTTATGGGGTCAAGAAGGAAAAAGGAAGACAGACCTATCCCTCATTCTGTTTGTGTCTGCACAGTGTTACTGCCGAGTTGATTTCCTTTGATTAAATCACAATCTCCCTTTGCTCCTCACCAGGGAGGGACACGGATCTGGTTCTTCCTGCTCGTCTACGTGATGGAACAATGACTGCGTATCTCTTCAGTTGTTTGTTCTCTAGCTTCTTGAGGCTTGAACAGCAGTTCAGCAAACCAGGATGTTCATGAAAAGACTTGGGGACTGAAGCCATCTCATCAGGTATCCCTCAGACCCGGGGACCAGGCCAAGTGGACACAGTATTGGCATTTATGCTAGTTCACTTGACATTGGTAGTATTATTGTGTTAGCAGGGAGCTGCCACCGCACACCCCCAGTGAGGTAAGTTCGAATTCTAAACAGCATGGACTGATAGCGTGTTTGGCTTGGTCATCTTGTCAGGCAGTTTCACCAAGGCAAGGTCAGTTCTCACTTCAAGCTGTGCCACCAGACAAATTGGGACCCCTGGCCTGGCCTCTCTGGAAGGAGCCACATCAGCCCCTGGACCTGGACTCCAAGGCTCTCACTCCTCCAGAGCCTTGATCATTTCCACTCCTTCATGGACATTATTTGTGGCATGTCCTTGCACCACGACGTACTATCCTAATAATTTGTGTCATATCCACACACCACCTGTAGACTCCTCTCTGCTCAATCTTGTTTCTTTAAATGGACTCAGTTTTACTTCAATTTATTAGTTTATAATGAAATTTCTTTTTATAAGGCTAAATGGGAAAATATAGTGTCATTCGTGAGACATAGAAGATAACCTTAAACAATGCAATAAAAAAAAAAACAGGGTCATCAAAATCGAGCTGGTGCCTATGAGAATCCCTAAGCTTGGGGTCTGCTCTCTACTCCAAAGTGGAGATTAGTCAGCATGAAGAATGCTGAAGACCCCCTGGCACAAGACAGAGGCAATCTCTGACACCACTAGGTGGAATGGAAGGGCATGGAGAAGGGAGCTGTTTCTCACCAGAGACTCAGGGTTACTGGCAGGTGCCTGGTCTCTTTCCACTCCTAGTGCCAGGATACTGTCCATGGGTCATCATCTTGACCCTTCCTTTCCTCCTCAGACACGGCAGTGAGGCCTCAGTCCTTCTGGCCATCAGGACCTCGTTGTCATCCATTTCTGTGGCCTCATATTGGTCTTCATCATACTGCACCTCCTTACAGCATTCAACTCCCCCCTTTTCTCATAGAAACCTCTTTCCTTGGCTCTGGCACTGTTGCTCTGCCTTCTGGATTGTCCCTCCCATTCACCCCCTGCCCCAAAACACATACTCTTGGAATTCCTCCCTCTCCCCTTTGTGTGTGTGCTGGCGCACCAAAGGATTCACGGCCAGTTAGACAGCTCTATAGTCACAAGGACCAAGAGACTCACTGACCTCTGTCCTTGGATGTCACCTGTAGAACTGTGCTCCAGGTGGACAAGCTGGATCGGAGACAATAGAAGTGGTGTCGCCTGGTTGGGATCTGCTTCCTGGTGTGACTGTGGTGTTTCTGCTCAAACAGTTAGGAAAGCCCAAACCCACGTCCTGTGGTTTTTTGGGGTGGAGGGGCAGATGCATAGAAATAAAACTCCCAAAGGGGACATTAGAGTGGTTGTAAAACCAGACAAACGCTCCCACATTGCGGTGCCCTGACCGTCCCTACACGCCTTCATGGCTGCCCACGAGGGAGCCTCATCCTGTCTGGTGTGAGGATGGTGGGCCCACAGGTCAGGGCTCAAAACCAGGCCACGTGACTCCAGAGGCCGGGCTTCCACTACGGTGTGCACAGATGAACTCAACACAAAGTTCAGGTTTCCACACCTATTGAAATGTGAACACTCTTATATTTGTGATGCTTGGGATTAGATTGACTCCATTGTTCCTTGTCCACGAGTTTCTTTTGCGAAGCTCTCCTTGGCCCGTGGGTCTCAGGCTTCACTAAGAAAAGAGAAGAGGCTGGAGACACGACTCTCCTCTTTGAAATCGAGACTTTGAAAAAAATTGGAAAACAAAAAAGATTCCTTGTCCCATCAGGTGTGGGTGAACCACATCCCAAGAGCCCAGTGTGCAGGGTCCGATGGGTCTGGTGAATGCTGGTGTCAGGAAATCAACAGCAGCCACCGGACACTGTAGCACATTTCCCCTTGCGCCCCCCACCCCCTTAGTCTGTGACAGTGTCACCTCAGCTTATCCTGGGGAGACTCTGGGTGGACACAGCACAGCCTCCAGGACTGTTGGACTTGATCGTATCCACCTGGCATATGGAGATGGGAAGGAAAATGAGATATTGAATGGCCTGATTTGCCCCGACTTCAATGAAGCAGCTCTTTGACACAAAATGTAGTAATGCTTATTTGGATCTGTTTCAATATATCACGTCAGTCTTTGCTCTTAGAGATGTTACAAAGCTGTCATGGACAAGGGTCCAGAGCCTAGTTTTGCAAGTTTGGTTGCTTAGAAGTGCAACTGTGCATTGGCTCAGCTAATGCTCACATTTTTGGAGGAGTTTAGGGGAAAAAAGATTAAAGTGACTCTAAAACCACAAACTATGTTCAAAATGTATTATGGACTTAAATTTGTGAGGGTTTGTTTTTTGTTTTCTGTTTTTGCCTCATACAGCTCGAGGCAGTGCTTTCCAGAAGAGTCTGTTGTTCATGTTTAAGCTGCGTTGTAGAAATACTCCATTTTCAAAGGTCCTGAGGGTCATAAAACTATTAGCTTGAGTCCTGCTTGGGCCCCAGGCGGTTGGTTCTCTGGCTGATGCAGGCAGAGAGTACTGAGGCAGTACTAGGTGCTGCTGGACTCTGGTCTGGGTGGGGACAGGGCCACCAGTGTCAGCCCAGACACCAAAAACCTGGAGAGCCCCAGATCCTCACTGATGCCTCGCCTGCCTCCCTAACTTCCAGTTGAGGAAATGGAGTCCTAGGGGCTTATCTACTACCTTTGTCTTGTTTCTTCCTAAAGAGTAAGCATTTCAATGTGGCCTTTTAGACACATTAACTACCTGGACCTTTTGAGTTTCCAGGGACTTCTGAGTTCCAGGTGGTGCTGAACATGGAACAGTATTGTGAGGCTTGACAAGAGCAGGAGGTCTCCGATTTCTGTCATTGGTCACAAGACCTTATGCTTCTCGACTTCTCATCCTCTGTGTTTAGTGCGTTGTGAGATAACCGTAGCCCATCCTCCTGGGAGTACGTCTGGTGTAAGCACAGAGGCTAAACTCTACCAAGCCCGGCACCCTCCTCTATAGCTTCTCTTTTTGCCTTCATGGTAAGCATATTCAGTACGTAATCTGGATTGAATTAAAAGTCCTGGACCCAGTGTTCTGGCTTCAGACATCTGTGCCTGGGGGAGAAATGTAAGAGGAGCAGCCAAGTGCCTGGAATAAAGGTGCTCAGTGCAAAGTTGCCATTTGAGCCTTAATTAGAAAATCGTACACTCAAAGGCAGCACAAATCTTTTCAAGCCTGCATCACATAACCCAGGCGCTGCCATATGTCAGGCCTCACACTCGGGTAAGGGGATCTTTAGCACCCATTTCCAACCACGTGTGGACCCCAGAGGCAAAGTTTCCTCCTGACCCTTCAATTTCAGTCCAACTTCCGACCTCAGCTTGGCTTGGAATTCAAAACAAGTTCCCTCCTGAGCATGAAGATTGGAAAACCGTCCACGTAGGAAGGGTCCAAGAGTTCACTGAGTCAGGAAACTTCTACCAGAACAACTGCGGTATGTTCAAAGGCTCAGCACTGGGCTGGGAGTCAGCACACCTGAATTCTCGGTCTGCTTCCCACATGTAGTGGTTCCCGAGGGCTGCTGTAACCAACTGCCACAAATCAAGAGGCTAACACAACTGCAATGGGTTGTCTCATGATTCTAGATGCTAGGCCAATATGACAATGTTGTCGGGATTGGTTACTTCCACAGGCTGTGAGAGGTTCTTCCCCAGGTTTGGGTGGTTTGCTGCAATCTTTAACGAATCCTTGGCTAAAATCCTTGGCTTAATGAAGCATCACCCCAATCTCTGCCTTCAGGCTTATATGGTGTTCTCTCTGTGTGCACATCTGTGTTCAAATTTCCCCTTCTAATAAGAACACCAGCGCTATTGGATTAGAGCCTAATTTAGTAATCTCATCTTCACTTAACCAATTGTATCTATGTTTCCAAATAAGGTCATGTTCTTTGGAACTGGGAGGAGGGGTGGTGAGGAATTCAATGTATGGATTTGGGGCATGAGGAGACCCATAAGTGAGTGTGTGAATACTTCTGAACCTTATTTTCTCCATCCATGACATTGCTAATCTTTAAAATTCTTTTCAGATTTAAGCTCAGTGATTCTAAAAGCCTATCAAGTATGATGATCTGTTTCACTTCCTTTCTTAAGAGGTTTCGAGCAATTCTTTTCATTGAATGTCATTTTTTAAAAACACTTTATATAGGCTTTAAGTAAGATGTCACTTTCTGCCTTTGACCCTACTTATTTGCATACTGGTATTAAATATTTTTAATGATCTATATGTTAGGGGCCCAACTAATCAAAAGGCCACTAGTCATTATAGCTACATTGGGACTTGCTGGAGTGTGCTGGTGTGTACTGGCTGAATCCTAGCCCTGACCCTTTCAGTATGTGCCTTAACTCTTCTTTTTGATTGAGTATTCTTCTAATTTTTTTCCTGATATTAAAATAAACATGTAATCATTATTAAAAATTTTAAAGAATAGAATTCTTAAAACCTAAAATACCCCTTCTAGTTATACACTGTACTATTGAAGCAAGTTTTTATGTGCATTCTCCATTTTTTGTATTTTATCCTAGATATTTTCCTGTACACTACTTTTTAAAAACATGATTTTTATTTTTGCAAAATATTCTATTCTATGAATGTATTATTTCCATTTTTTAATGTTATAAATCACCCTGTAGCTAACATAATGATATTAAGTTATGATAATATTTAATCTTGATGCATGTCCTAATTGCTTCCTTAGGTGAAGCTCCTTAGTGTGGAATTCCTTACTGAGGAATTACTGAACTAAAGCTGATACATATTTTAAATGTGCTTTGTTAAACTGCCCTCTGGAACAGTGGTGACTGAATACTCACACCAGCAGCATCTGAAATTACCTTCGTTTCCTATAGGGATGTTCATTCTTTTCTTATTGATCTGTAAGAGCTCTTGTTATGCTTTAGATATTAGATCTCCTTCTACCACACATATTGAAAATATGGACTTAAAACTTCTTAAAGTCAAGGTCTGTGACTTATGAAATGTGAGTCTCTCATATTATTGAGTTTCCTGACTTGTGCACAGTAACATCCAATCAATATCCAAAGAACATAAAGGAATGATATCTGTCATTATGAAGCATCTACCATAGGCAAAGGGATATAAATAAATACAAAAGCCAAAATGCAATAAATGCCACAATGGAGGCAGCAGATAACTACTATGGGATCAAAGAGGAACATGTGCTCAATTCCAATCAGGAGAAGTTGTAGGCCCAATTTCCTTTAGGTGTTGAGTGTGATTTCTTAACCAGAAGAGACACTGTAGGCTGAAGGATCAGCATAAATACAGCACTGACATGTAAATGACTGGCTTGTTTGAGAAAGAGAGGAGTTTCCTGCCTCCCAATGCTAAGACAGCTCTGAAGGCTATAGAGCTTTATATGTACAATAAGGCCAAGAGGAAAACTTGTGACTTTGACTGATGTTTACGGAAAATGGTGCCAGTAGCTGTGTGAATGAGAGACAGAAGAGAGAGATTGTTCACTTGATTTAAAAGACGCTTTGTGGAACTCCAGCCAAGATGGTGACATAGAAGTCTCCTGAATGTCCTTCCTCCCATGGATGCACCAAACTTACAGCTATACGCAGAGCAATTCCCTCTGAGAGAGACCCAGAAACTAGTTGAGTGACTCCTACATAATGGACAGCTGAGAAAATAAACACATTAAAATGAGTAGAAAGGGCGGAGACACATGCTTACCATGAACCTCACCTCTGGCACAGTGCCATTCAATTGAGAGGGAATTGCCAACTCCCAGATTCTCCCTAAGGATCAAAGGGTTTGATGTATTGAGAAATACATGTATTGATCCAACTTTTAAGGCTGCCACCTGAGGGATGGGCCCCTAAGTCACCTAGCTCTTAAAGCCAATGGGGCTCGCATCCATGAGTCCCAAAGGGCTATAGCAAACAAAGAAATAGTTGTTAAGGGGCACCTGAACACTCACTGTGGCTATCACCGCAGGGCTCAGTGCAGAGGGAGAAGGCAAAAATGCCCATTTCCCAGTCTTTCCTTGGAAGGGCTTTGACTGCATGCTTTAAAAGCTGCAGTTGAGAGTCCAGCCTCTAGGTAATGATTATGATCGTCCCTTTGGGGACACTGACAAGTCTTGGCACACTCTCAACTACTAGAACTAACTAGGAACAATGTCAGCAGCTTGAGAAATCACAAAAGTTTGATAGGCAACCAGGAGCTCAAGCCAAGCCGATTAACGAGGTTCTCTCATGTGAGACTAGTCTGTCAAGACTGAGAGAGGTGGCTGTTTTATCAACTGCACAAAAACAAACACAGAGAGTCAAGGAAAACTAAAAAACAGAGGAATGCGTTCCAAAGAAAGAATATGATAAATGTCCAGCAACTGATCTTAATGAAATCAAGGTAAGTGATTATTCTCAAAGATAAGGCAGTGAGATTCATCTAATTAGAGGAGAAAAAGAAAAAAAAAATAGAAAGAATAAAGATACCTTAAGCTATCATGCAGCATCATGAAACAGACAAATATATGTATTAAGGAGGAAAGAAAAGAGAGATATAAAGGGACAGACAACTTATTTAAAGAAAAATGGCTGAAAGCTTCCTTACTCTGGGGGAAGAAACAGACATCCAGATCCAGGAAGTCTAGAGAGTTCCAAATAAGAGGAATTCAAAGACAGCCATACCAAGACACATATAATTCAATTGTCAAAAGTTAAATGCAAAAAGTATTAAAAGCAGCAAAAGAAAATCAACTTGTTATATACAAGGGAAACTCCATAAAGAATATCAGTAGACTTTTCAGCAGAAATCTTGCAGGCTGAATGGGGTGATGTAGTCAAAGGACAAAAGAAAAAAAATAACTACCAACCAAGAATACTTTACATAGCTAAGTTGTTCTTTAGAACTAAAGCCAAGATAATGAACTTCCCAAACAAAAACTGGCCTAACAAGAAATGCTAAAGGGAGTTCTTTGATCTGAAATAAAAGGACATTAATTGGTAACATATAAATATATGAAAGTATAAAACTGGTAAAGCCAAATAGTTAAATTCAGAACACTCTGATATTGTAATGAGGATGGGTAAATCACTTATATGTTACATATCTCTAGTATAAAGGTTAAAAGACAAAAGAATTAAAAGTAACTCTAACTACAATAATTTGTTACTAGATATATAATATAAAAATGTAAATTGTAATACCAAAACACAAAGTGTGGATGGGGTATGTAAAAATGTAGAGCTTTATATGCATAAAAAGTTAACTTGTTATCAATTTAAAATACTTTGTTATAAATATATTACATGTAAGCCTCATGGTAAGAACAAAGCAAAAACCCATAGTAGGTACGCAGAAGATAAAGAAAGAATCAAAGAATACACTACAGAAAATTAACAAATTGCAAAGAAAAAGAGAAAGAGAGGAAGAAAAGAACAAGGGAATTATAAACAACCAAAAAACCAATGAACAAAATGGCATAGCAAGTCCATACTTATCAATAATTATTTTAAACATAAATGAACTAAATTCTCCAAACAAAAACATATAGTAATTGAATAGATAAAAGAAAACCAAGACTTGATTATATGCTGCCTAGAAGAGATTCACTTCAGCTTTAAGGACAACATAGGCTCAAAAGGATAGATGGAAAAAGGTATCACATGCAAATAAAAACAAAAGAAAGCAGGGATAGCTATATTTATATCAGACAAAATAGACTATAAACTAGTAACTGTAAAAAGAGACAAAGAAAATAATTAAATAATGATAAAGGGGTCAATTCATTACGTGTATATAACTACTGTACAATTTATGCACCCAACATCAGAGCACCTATATATAGAAAGCAAATATTAACAGAACTGAAGGGAGAAACAGCAATAGTAGTAGACTTTTTTCATTTTTTTATGTTTTATTTTTTATATTTAAGAGAGACAGAGCACTTGCAGGGATAGAGAGATGGAGACAGAATCTGAAGCAGGCTCCAGGCTTCAAGCTGTCAGCACAGAGCCCGACATGGGGTTCGAACTCACCAGGAGTTAGATCATGACCTGAATGGAAGGAAGTCGGATACCCAATCGACTGAGCCACCCAGGCACCCCTGTAGTAGCAGACTTCTAACACCCCACCTTCAACAATAGATAGATGATACAGACAAAAAGTCAATAAACACTGGACATAAACTACATGTTACGGCAGATGAACTTCATACCAGATATATCAGACTTTCCATCCAATAGCAGCAGAATACACAATCTTTTCAAGAGCACATGTAACATTCTCTGGGATAGATAAGATGTTAAGCCACAGAACAAGTTTTGATTAATTTAAGAAGACTTAAATCTCATCTACATCCTTTTTGACCACAATGATCTGATACTAGAGATCAATTAAAAAGAGAAAAGAGAAAACTGGAGGAGTGCTGGGTGGCTTGGTCGTGTTAGCATCTGACTTCAGCTCAGGTCATGATCTTGTGGTTGCCCCGCATCAGGCTCTCTGCTGTCAACACGGAGCCTGTTTCAGATCCTTTGTCCCCTCTCTCTCTGCCCCTCCCCCGCTTATGCTCTCTCTCTCAAAAGTAAACAAACATTTACATAAATAAATAACAAAAGAGAAAACTGGAAAATTTACAAATATGTGGGTATTAAACAACATACTTCTGAATAACCACTCAATGAAAGAAGAGATAAAAAGTAAATTTTAAAAATCTTGAGACAAATGAAAATGGAAATACAGGATTTCAAAACTTATGGGGGGAGGGCCCCTGGGTGGCTCAGTCAGTTAAGTGTCCCACTCTTGGTTTCAGCTCAAGTTGTGATCTCAGGGTTTGTAGGATCGAACCCTGCCTTGGGCTCTGCACTGACAGTGTGGAGCCTGCTTCAGATTCTCTTTCTCTCTCTTATTCTGCTCCTCTCCTGTTCATATTTCCCCTCTCTCTAAAGATAAATAAATCAACTTAAAAAACAACTTACGGTATGCAGCAAAAGCAGATCAAAGAGAGAAGTTTATAATAGTAAACACATTAAGAAAAAAAAAGAAATCTTAAAGACACCAACTTTACACCTCAAGGAACTAGAAAAACAAGAATAAATTAAGCCCAGCTTAGTCAGACGAAGGAAATAACAGAGTGTAAATAAATGAAATAAAGACTAGAAAGACAATAGAAGAGGTCAATGAAATTAAGAGCTGATGTTTTGAAAAGATAAACAACATTCACAAGCCTTTAGCTAGACTAAGAAAAAAAGAGAAAAGACAAATCAAATCAGGAATGAAAGATAAGACATTGCAAATGATAAACAGAAATACTAAGAAATTACTATGAACAATTGTATGCCAACAAAAGTGAACTTAGAAGGAATGGATAAATTCCTAGAAACAATCTACCAAAACTGAATTATAAAGACTGAATATCTGAATAGGCCAATTATTGCTAAGGAGACTGAATCAGTAATCAAAACCTGACAACAATATTCTAGACCAGACACTTTGCTAGTAAATTCTACCAAACTTGTAAAGAATTATTACCAATCCTTTTCAAATGCTTCCAAAAATTTGAAGAAGAGGAAACAAATCCAAACTTATTTAACACAGCATTTCTCTGATACCCAAACCAGACAAGGACACTACAAGAAAAGAAAATTATAGGCCAATACCGTTGATGAACATAGATGCAAAAATCTTCAGCAAAATATTAGCAAACCAAATTCAACATTACTTTAAAAGGATTAAACATCATGGTCAACTGGGATTCATTCTAGGGATGCAAGGATGATTCAACATTCACAAACCAATGAATTTGATAAATCACATTAATAAAAAGAAGAATTAAAATTATATGATCAAATCAATAGGTGCAGAAAAAGCTTTTGACAGAACTCAACACTCTTTCATGATAATAGCTCCCAACAAATTGAGTATAGAAGGAACATACCTCAACATAACAAGCCCACACTACATCATACTCAAGGGTGAAAAGCTGAAAGCTTTTCCTCTAAGATCAGGAATAAGATAAGAATGCTGAATTCTTGCCAGTTTTCTTCAACATAGTATGAAAGTCTTGGTCAGAGCAATTAGGCAAGAAAAAGAAATAAAAGTAATCTAAATTAGAAAAAGGAAATAAAATTGTTTCTGTTTGCAGAGGACATGATATTATATATAGAAAACCCTAAAGACTCTACCAAAAAGACAGTAAAGTTACAGTATAAAAATATCAATATAGAAAAATCAGTTGTATTTTGATATATTAATAACATACTATCAGACAGAAATTAATAAAACAATTCTATTTACAATGGCATCAAAAGAATAAAATACTTAGGAATAAGTTTAACCAAAGAGGTGAAAGCTGTACAATGAAGACCAAAATACACTGATCAAAGAAACTGAAGAAGACACAAATAAGTAAAAAGATAATCTGTGTTCACTGATTAGAAGAATTAATATTGGTAAAATATTGACAGTATACAATATGATCTACAGATTCTATACTATCCCTATCAAAAGTTTAATAGGATTTTTCATAAAAATATAAGAAACAATCCTAAAATTCCTTTGAAACCACCAAAGACCCCAAATAGCCAAAGAAATCTTAAAAAGGAAGAATGGAGTGGGAGGGATCATGCTTCATGATTTCAAACTATACTACAAGTTTACAGCAATTAAAACAGTGTATCATGGGGCGCCTGGGTGGCTTAGTCGGTTAAGCGTCTGACTTTCGCTTAGGTCATGATCTCGCAGTTCGTGGGTTCGAGCCCCGCGTCGGGCTCTGTGCTGACTGCCAGCTCAGAGCCTGGAGCCTGTTTCAGTCTGTGACTCCCTCTCTCTCTGACCCTCCCCTGCTCATGCTGTCTCTCTCTCTCTCTCTCCTAGAAATAAATAAAACATTAAAAAAATTAAAAACAAAAACAAAAGAAAAGCAATTCCCCATTTTAAAACAGTGTATTAGCATAAAAACAGACATGTAAATCAATAGAACAGAATAGAAAGCCCAGAAATAAACCCATGTATATATGATTGGTTAATTTTCAACAATGGAATCAAGAATATACAATGGGGAAAGGATTGTCTGGTGTTAGGAAAACTGGGTGTTCACGAGCATAACATAATGAAACTGTACCCCTATCTTACACCATATACAAAAATCAACTCAAAAGGGATTAATGATTTGTTTGTTTTTTATTTTAGAGAGAGAGAGTGCAAGTTGGGGCAAGGGGCAGAGGGAGAGATTGAATCTTAAGCAGGCTCCAAGTTCAGTGCGGAGCCCAATGTAGGGCTCAATCTCACCACCCTGGGATCACAACCTGAGCCACAATCAAGAGTTGGACGCTCAACTGACTGAGACACCCACGTATCCCAAATTAATGAGTTGAAACTATAGGCTTGAAACTATAAAACTCCTAGAAGAAAACATAAGGTTTAAGTTCCTTGACCTTGGTCTTGGCAATGATATTTTGAATTTTACACCAAAAGCAACATTACCATGAGCAAAAATAAACAACTGTGACTACATTCAGTTAAAATGCTTCTGCATAGCTAAGTAAATCATCATTAATTGGAAACAGCAATCCACAGAATGGGGGAAAATATTTGCAAACCATAAATATCCAAAATATACAATGAGCTCAAGTAACTCAATAGCAAACAAAACAAACAAACAAAAAACCCCAACTTAAAAATGGACAGAGGATCTGAATAGACATTTTTCCAGAGAAGACATTCAGATGGCCAACAGGTGTATGAAAAAGTGCTCAATATCACTAATCATCAGGAAAATGCAAATCAAAACTATAATGAGATATCACCTCACAGCTGCTAAGATGGCAGGTATCAAAAAGACAAGCGATAACAAATGGTGAAGATGTGGAGCAAAGGGAACCCCTCTACATAGTTGGTGGGAATATAAACTGGTGCAGTCACTATGGAAACCAGTATGGAGGTTCCTTAAGAAATTAAAAATAAAACTACCATATGATTTGGCAACCTACATTCTGGGTATATATATTCAAAGAAAAGAAATCATTATCTTTTTTTTAAAAAAAAATTAATGCTTATTTATTTTTGAGAGAGAGAGAGAGAGAGTGTGCAAGCAGGGGTGGGGCAGAAAGAGGGAGACACAGGAACTGAAGCAGACCCCAGGCTCTGAGCTCTCAACACAGAGCCCGACGTGGAGCTCGAATTCATGAGCCCTTGAACCCTGAGATCATGACCTGAGCCAAAGTCGGCTGCTTAACCAGCTGAGCCACCCAGGTGCCCCAAGAAATCATTATCTTAAAGAGATATCTGCACTCTCATGGTACTGAAGTATTATTCACAATAGCCAATGTATGGAAACAACATAAGTGTACGTTGGTGGGTGAACAGACAAAGAAAATTATACATACATATAACAGAATGACATTAGCCATGAGAAAGAAAGAAGTCATGCTATTTGTGACATCACAGATGAACCATTGTGCTATGAACTAAGGCAGGCGGGGAAAGACAAATAGTACATAGTATCATGTAGACGTAGAATCAAAAACAAAAACCCATTAAACACACAGAAACAGAGATTAGAATGGTGGTTGCCAAGGAGGGGAATAGGGAAAGGTTGGTTAAAGGGTACACATTTTCAGTTACAAGATCAATACAGTCAGAGGATCTCATGTAGAACATAGTGACTATGGTTGATAATGCTGTACTGTATAGTTGAAATTTGCTAAGAAAGTAGAATGTAAGTGTTCTCACCAAAAGCAAAAAACATGTGAGCTGATAGGTGTGTTAATTAACTGGCTAGGGGGAATTCTTTCACAATGCATATGTATGGATATCAAATCATCATGTCATGCACTTTAAATAAATACATTTTTATCTGTTGATTATACCTCAATAAAGCTGAAAAAAAAAATCAAGAAGCCTTTGTGTGATATCCAAAGCTTGCCTCGGGTACACATCCCTGCTGCAATAGTTCACAAGCCCTGAGCTTTTCAGGGGGAGCTTATGGTGGCTCTATCACTATTGCTCTTCAGCTCAAACCTAAAGATGGATTTCCTGGGGAAGGAGCTAATAACACCTCTGTGGGTTTGCAATCCAACCTCCAAAGCCCATCTCAAACATCTTCTTTTTTTTCCTTTTTAAAAAATAGTTTCACCAAGATTGAAATCACCATACAATTCTTCTGGCTAAAATATATAATTCAATCTCTTCTAGCATATTCAGAGTTACGCAACCATCACTACAATCATTTTTTTAAATGTTTATTTATTTTTGAGACAGAGAGAACATGAGTGACGGAGGGGCAGAGAGAAGGGAGTACAAGGATCCAAAGCAGCTTCCTCATGCTGACAGCAGTGAGCCAGATGCGGGGCTCGAACTCATGAACCACAAAATCATGCGAACCATGAGATCATGACCCTAGTGAAAGTCAGATGCTCAACCGACTGAGTGACCCAGGCACCCATTCACAATCAGTTTTAGAACACCTGCATTACAGCCTAGAAGGAACCTGACCCCTAGCCATCAGCCCTCTCCAATCTCCCCATCTCTCCTGGTTGTAGGAATCATCACTCTACTTTCTGTCCCTAAAGATTTGCCTGTTTCAGACCTTTCATATAAATGGATCACACAGGATGTGGTCTTTCGTGACCGGTTTCTTTCACTTAGCATAATGTTTTCAAGGCTCTTCTTAGTTGTAATGTGTTAGTACTTCATTCCTATTTTTGGCTGAGTAGTATTCTTTGGTAGGGCTGTGCCACATTTTGTTTATCCATTCATCAGTTGACAACATGGGGGTTGTTTGCACTTTGGGGCCATTATGAATAATGCTGCTGTGAACATTCAAAACCTCATCTCCTGTGACGTTTCGTTTTATCCTTCAACCAAATGTGATTCTCCATTATGTGACCCCCCACAGCTCGGTGTCTCTCCCATGATGCTTAGCACCTCCAGACGCACACCGCAGTCATTCATGGGCTTCTCATAAGCCCCTGCTGAAGGTTCAGTCCCATGAGAGAGTCCACTCTTTTTGTCTCTTAGCTTATATTACTGCCCTTGTCCACTTAGCTTGGTGGCTGGAGAATAGCGGACGATCCGTTTTCAGGGGCTGGAGGACAAGTTGAAATGTCCATCTGGGAAAAACTAGACTGGGCCCTGTTACAAGTGACCCTGTATTTTTTCAAGTTCTTTCCACATTCAAGAAAAAGAGAATCATCCAAATGAAAACCAGTGCTGTCCAAGGTAAAAGAACAATATTAAGAGAATAGGCAAATATGGTTTTACCTGGCTCCCTGATGAATTGGGTCAAAATGCCATGGAGTGAAAAGTTGTTTAGTTGTGGGGCGCCTGGGTGGTTCAGTCAGTTGAGCGTCCGACTTTGGCTCAGGTCATAATCTTTCAGTCTCTGAGTTCGAGCCCCGTGTCAGGCTCTGTGCTGACAGCCTGGAGCCTGCTTCTGATTCTGTGTCTCCTTCTCTCTGATCCTGCCCCCACTCATGCTCTCTCTCTCTTAAAAATAAATATTAAAACAAATTTTTAAAAAGCGGTTGTTCTGTTATTAATGACACAGCCCATTATACTCAGAAAAATACTGTTTTGAGACTTAATCAAAATTTTAATGAAGACTTTCAATGTTTAGGCTCTAAAGAAAATCATCTTTTGGGGGGATATGATGTAATTGAAATGACTAAGTTGTGAATTATGAATTTTAAACAAGGGCACTTCTGTCCTGGCCTCTGAAGGACACTCCAGAATATGCATAAGTCCAGAAAAAATGTGTTTTTATGGATTTCAGATTTTTCTGTAATTACCCTTCCTCCAAACCCCAGTGACACTTGCCCAGAGTGGCTTGTCATGTCCCTCTCTCCTCTGCCCCTCTTCAAAGGGGCTGAGAAATATAGTCACAGGAAGATATAACTGACACTCAAGTCCAGCATGTGACCACCGTGGGGAGCTGGACTTTGTATAGGTTTAGGCTCCCTTGTCACCAGAAACCCCTTGTCCCATGCAGTCTCAGGTGTCCTTTCTTTGTCGGGACCCACGTTTCCTTTATGTCATGTCTTCATCTTAATCTCCTCCTTCCCCTTCCCCTCCCTGAGTGTCGCAGACAAGGGACAGGGAAGTAAATCTGAAGTCACAGGGCTTAGAGGTGGTTCTGCCATTTCCCAGCCACGTGATCCTGAGCCAGCTGAACCTCTCTGGTTAGATCGTGGGTTAAACCTGCCAGGGGTGCAGGGCCAAGCACAAGTGAGGCAGGCGCGCTGTGCATCCCCTCTTCCCTGTATTTCTTTTCTTTTTCTTTTTTTTATTAATATTCTTATTTATTTCTAGGAGAGAGAGAGAGAGACAGCGTGAGCAGGGGAGGGTCAGAGAGAGAGGGAGTCACAGACTATGAAACAGGCTCCAGGCTCCGAGCTGGCAGTCAGCACAGAGCCCGACGCGGGGCTCGAACCCACGAACCGCGAGATCATGACCTAAGCGAAAGTCGGACGCTTAACCGACTAAGCCACCCAGGCGCCCCCTCTTCCCTGTATTTCTAAGAGATAGCTAATTACCCTGCCATCTGAGTTTCTAGGGGATGTTTAGTTTATACCCTCTTGCATTATTGACGATTGTCGCTGCAGGCAGAAACCCCTCCTGTTCTGACTACCTACCTTCCAGCTCCCCACAGAGGCCTGAGCACCCTGAGGATATACAGGGACCTTTTGCAGGCTGGATGACAGATGACCTCTTTTCCTCTATCCCAGGGAGGGGAACCACTGCTTCGTGTCGCCAAACGTGAAGAGTATGTATTGGTACGTAATGTCCAAAGCCACCGCCTGAATCAATTATTTTCACAGGATCTAGTGTGTACACATTCTTTCCTTTCCTCCTTTCATAGCCAGGAGAGGGGAAATTCCCTAATTCATCTGTGTGCCGTTTCATGCCGCTTCGAGGAGAATGAAAATGATAAACGGCTGCAGTTCCTGTGGAATAAATAGTTCTTGTAAAGCCGAACTAAGTAAGGTGATTTGCAATATGGATTTTTCCCTCCAAGTTATTAGAATATGTTCAGTCAGCACATTCGGCCTCTGTCTCCAGTGATACATTAAATTAACAGCACTCGCCTCCACCCCCATCTCAGGTTGTAGATGGCGCCTTGCGTTTGTCTTCGCAGATCGGGCTGCAGGAAGCAGGGCCGAGGAGTGCAAGTTCTGGATGTGTGTGGCCGCAGAGATGCTCCCTGCTTACTGCTCCCTTGAGGACATAACCACCAGGAACTCTGGAAGCTGCTGGAAGGTACATCCAGGGGCCACTGTGCCTCCCCCCAGCCTGCATCTCATGTGGGTGCTATTCCCACGGGGCCCCAGAGGTCCACCACAGCACCTTGCACACAGTCGGTGTGATTGTCCGACCCCCTCTTCCCAGCAAGTCTGCCTCAAGAGGAACCAAGTGCCACGTGAGAACCCTTACAGGACCTGGCCAAGCTTCCAGAAACATCCACACGCTAGAGTTGGGCTGGACATCTAAAATGGAGGGAGGAGGCGAGCAAAGCGTCGAGTACAGTTTGGAAATGTTTAAACAAGAAAACCTGATGCAATAGTTCTGCTTAACTCTAAGATAAGCCCCTCTACAGCTAATTATGGAATGTCTGAGATATAAAGAGCTCACATGCTAAAGCAGGGCGAGGGGCAGCAAGCACATGGGCATCTCTCTCTGGGTTGATTACTCACCAGGCTCCACATCTCCTGCCTCTCTGAGTGGGGTGAGTTTGGGCTCTGATCACATTGTGTTGATTCACTTAGTTCCTTCCACCTTCAGGCATTACTTTATTCTGTGACAAATTGTTGGTTCCCAGGGCCAGTCATGCGCTTTCTTTTGCTTTTGCTAAAATGACACAACAGTACATACACAGTGTCACACGTTCTACCAGAAAAAAACAAAAAACAAAAAGCTCCTACTTGAAGGGTCCAGATTTGAGGTATCTAATTTAACAAATGAGTCAGGGAGCTGACCTTGTACTTCCTGGGCCCATGTGGGTTTTACTATATTCCTGTCCTCAGGATCCAAGGGCATGAGGTCACCCGATAAGCAAGGATATGTCTGTGTCGTTGGATGCCGTGCCAGAGAGTCCTTTTCCCCTTGCACCATGCCCTCCATAGCACAGCCGTTGGGCCAACACCCCGGAGCCTTCCAGTCTCTTCCTCAATTATATGCAAGGGCATAATCCAGAATCCTTACCTCGTTTTAGAAGTCTACTATTTATTTTATTTTTAAAGTTTTACTTATTTTGAGAGAGAGAGGGAGAACATGCTTGTGTGCTAGTGGAAGAGGGGCAGGGAGAGAGAATCCCAGGCAGGCTCTATGCTCTCAGTGCAGAGTCTAAGTCAGGGCTCGAACCCTTGAACCATGAGATCATGACCTGAGTGGAAACCAAGAGTCGGACACTCAACTGACTGAGCCACCCAGGTGTCCCCAAAAGTCGACCATTTACGTCCAAACTTTAGAAAGCCTTCTTCACACCATAAAGACTGGTTCCAAGTGTCCTTGCCAGGAAGTGAATACTTAGGAGTGATATCCCCAATTCAATAAACTCTCACCTTTCAAGCTATTAATTCCACCCACTACAGGGGAGCATCATCTTCTTCAATGCTGCCACAGAGGCTTTGTGCCCCTCACGGTGTGCCCTGAGCTGCTAACCGGCTGTCCTGAGCCTATCAGGCAACAGCACCCAGCAGCTCCTCAGCCTCTACAGTCACCACTGCCCCCACACTGATCAGATCCCACAGCAGCCGTATACCCAGCACTTCCCTTCTCGCTGCCCTTCATCCAATTACGGGCCACAGTCGGAGTTAAGATGGTATCGCGTGTCAGTTGCTGTCACCACCCACTTGCCACATGGCCACCACTACAGGCAACTAATAGTTCTTTCCTGCAGGTGTAGGGGACGCTCAGAATCAGGACTCACGAAGTAGGTGACACTGTAGGAGCCTGAGGCCAGGTATGGTCGGGTCGCACCCATCAATCAAAGCCAATCAGTCTCCATGGAACTGGTCTCTGCAGCAGCAGCTGGATCACAAGGTGGGGGGAGGGGCGGGTGCCAAGAGGATTTGAAGTGATGCTTGAAGGGGTCCCATGGGGCTTCCTGTGCTCGTGGAGCAATAGATGATCACAGACAACATAATGTGTTTGATTTGGGAATATCTTTAGCATTTCTGTTTTTCTTTTCTTTTCTTTTTACATTTCATTTATTTTAGAGAGACAGAGCACAAGGCGGGAGAGACAAAGAGAGAATGAGACACAGAATCTGAAGCAGGTTCCAGGCTCTGAGCTGTCAGCACAGAGCCTGACGTGGGGCTCGAACTCACAAACCGTGAGATCATGACCTGAGCTGAAGTCGGAGCCTTAACTAACTGAACCACCCAGGCACCCTTAGCATTTCTTTTCTATAACATCTACCTTTTAAATTCCACTCAGCTCACGTTAATGTTGACGTTGCCTTCCTTAAGCACACCTACATCACCAGAGATGGGAGCGGGGAGGGAAACCCAACCTGCCCAGAAAATCCACATGTGACTCATTTGTTTAAAAAAAACAAAACAAAACCAAAAACACTGTTCTAGGCACTAGGATTAAGCAGTGAAAAAAAAAAACAAAACAAAAATCTCTCAGGGAGCTTATCATATGGGGGAAGGAGTCAGTGAATAAGGCAGGAAGAAGGTAGGGGTGCAGGTGGGAGGGGTTGCTGTGTTAAGCAGGGTGTTCTGAGAGGACCTCCCAACCAGGCAAGTGTGAGCTGAGACCCAGAGGGTAGGGGACGAGTGGACATGCGGACACAGCAATCCAAGCAGGTGGGTGCAGGTGGGAGCATGCCTGCCTGCTGGGCAGGGTGGGCAGGGGCGGGTGTGGCCAGCGGGGGACAGATCCATGGGGGCAGGAGGGCTGGAGGGATGCCTCCTGCTTCTACCTGCAGAAGAAGGAGGGAAGTCACTGGAGTGGGGAGGGGTGGGCGGGTGGAGCAGAGAAGGCAATGCCCTGACTTTACTGGAATTGCTTACCAGCTCACACATCCATGGGGACGTGTCCTGGCCTCAACATGGCTCAGTGGGATTGTCTCAGGAATGCCATCCAGCAGACGTGGCACCGTAAGCAGAGCTGCAGACATGGCAAAATTGAAGGTCACTCTCTGGGCACTTAGATAATGGCAGGACTTTGGTCATAGATGAGACAGGGCTGACGGCAGAGATAAACTTCCAAATTGCAGAGATGGACCTCGTTGAGGGACCCAGGCACCCCGAGGTGCATGCAGGGTGTGCCCCGGCAGCATGCAGTGTGGGGCTCGCACATGGGGACCCCTGTCCTCTCAGGCAGTAGGCGCCTCTGTCTTCCACTGTCCAGCACCGTGTGACTAGCACAGAGTCTGAACTCGTGAACCAGGACGGCAATAAAACTTCACTGTTCCTGATGGCGGTAGTCTATTTTTCTAACCTTTGGCTTCCCCCTTTCCTGGTACGTTTATACATCTGGTTCTGGTAAAATAAAAAGATTCACTCGGTTTACAACTGTACTTCCTGTTCGGGCCTCGGTTTCGGGTGGACGTGATGGGGTGCTCCTTCTGATGACAAGCCCCTCCGGGCAAGACAGTGTCACGGGCATCCCAGGGCTATCAGAAGCAGCCCCTCCCTGGGCTGGCCAGAGCGCCCTCTGGAAGTCACCATCTGGGAAGGGACCTCTGTGAGGTCACCCTGATGTACTCGCCAGCTTTACCAGGCCCCCGGATGGGACTCAGTCTTCTAAATATGTGGGTCCCTGGTCCTAAGTGGGTTTTGCTTACTATTTCCTACTGTCTACTGTGCTGCTTGTGCTCAAGCAAGATGCAAAGTCTTCGGGGTGCGGGTAGCCTCTTAGCAAATGCTTCACAAAGTCTGTGTGTAGGAAAGGAAGGTGACAGATGACAGAAGAACAAGGGCCACTTCCAGGCCCACAGTGAAAGCTGCTGCACCGGGCAGGGCCAGGAAGAGACAAATAGAACAAAGGTCCTTGTCGCCTAATGAGGGGCCTAAGATCAGGCCTTCTTTTCCTCTTGGCCCCGTGAGGAAGGCAGGGCAAAGCTAAGCCAGCCTCAGGCCAGGCCTCAGGGGCTGCTCTTCATGTCTCACTGGGCAACCGGGAATCTCACGGCCAATGGACACCGGACATGTGCCCAAGAAGAGTTTTGAGGACACAACTCTGGAGCACAACCCCACAACCAAATACTCACCTGGACCGCAGCAAGCTTCACTGTGAGCGATGCTCTGGGCAGGGGCCTTCTCATTTGCCCTGCCACTCTTCCAAAATGAAAAGCTATATTCTATCATCCCCACTTTAGCGAGAGAGAAGCCACCTCAGAAACATAATTTGCTCAAGTTTCCAAAGATTCTAAAGAATCTAGATCCAGAGAACTTCATGGATGTCAGTGGGCAATGGACACAGATACACAAACACCCACATACGCACATACATACCCCAAACTATACACACATATCCCTTCCACGCAGTAACACACGCATGTATATACTCCCTACAGGCACATACACACACCTCACACACACACACACAAACACACACACACACAAACACACACACACACACACTTTTACACGCATACATGTACAGACACCCATACCCACACATTCCACACAGATACAGACACACATGTATACTCCCCACACACACACACCCAGACACTACATACCTAAAACACACAACCCACATGACATAGCATACCAAACACTCCACACACTTCACTGCACACACACAGATACGCATGTCCAGGAACACAACAGAAGAGAAAAAAAAGATTAAAGTATTCAGACTTATAATTGCTCCAAGAAATACAGACTTTTAAAAAAAATATATGAAATGGAGGGCACCTGGGTGGCTCAGTCGGTTAAGCATCCGACTTCGGCTCAGGTCATAATCTCGCGGTTTGTGAGTTTGAGCCCCCCGTCGGGCTCTGTGCTGACAGCTCAGAGCCTGAAGCCTGCTTCAGGTTCTGTGTCTCTCTTTCTCTCTGCCCCTCCCATACTCACTCTTTGTCTCTCTCTGTCTCTCAATAATAAACAAACGTTAAAACTTTTTTTAAAAAATCTTTAAAAAATATGAAATGGGCCACATCCAACAAAACACTACTCTGACTGTGGACTCAGACTGCCCGGGTGCTGACCTGCTAGATGATGGTGGGAGTGGGGGGAGTTAGTTACCCTCTGTGTCTCCTCCTGCTCCTTCGTGATATGCGGATAGTGACACCTCAGAGTGGTGTTGTGAGAATTTAATAAGTAAAAATATGTGCAGCGCTTAGAACAGTGCCTACTACATCAGGAGAATCACAGACATTCAGCTGTTTTTATTACTGTTACTGTCGCTGTGGCCAAGGATGCTACGGAACGAGCCCTTTCCTTGCTGTTGGCGGAATACCTCTGTGGAAGGTGATTTGGTCAAAATCCTCAAAAACTGTCCCACTCTGTGAGCCAGTAATTCCTTTATCCTGAGGACATAAGGAGAGAGGCTCTCACAGACTTATGGGTAATTGTGTTCACTGCAGCATTATTAATAGCCAAGAAAGGAAACATGGAAACAACCTGAAGTTGCTGCACCAGGAGGTTGTTCTGCCATCTGCCTGACCACTCAAGCAAGAAAGCTTGAAGCCATGCTTTGTTCTTCCCTCACATCCAGGGTTGACTCCACCTCCTTCCCCAGGAATCTGACCACTTCCAGCTTTCACCCTTCAGGGCTCTGCTTCAGCATGACTTCCTCAAAGAAGTCTCACCACCACCACCTCTGCCCCGCCCACTCCTGCCCATCACCCCCTGTACCTCCCAGGTGCCCTCTCTCACATGCTAACGTGAAGCTCTCTCCTTTTCCACTGCACTCATCAGCTCGTAATGACCAGCTCCCTACCTCTGCCTTTCCCTCCAGATTATGCGTTTCCTGAGGGCCAGATGTGGCTTTCTCTTTGCTACTGTGTCCCCAGAGCCTACAACAGTGCCTGGTACACATAATGTTTCCTGACTGAGGAATAAGCAAGGGAAGAAGGAATGTTATTCAGTCTTAAAGGCATATTCTTGGGATGCCTGGGTGGCTCAGTCGGTTAAGCATTTGGCTTCAGCTCAGGTCAAGATGTCATGGTTTGTGGGTTCGAACCCCATATCAGGCTCTGTGCTGACAGCTCAGAGCCTGGAGCTTATTTCAGATTCTGGGTCTCCCACTCTCTCTGTCCCTCCCAGCTCATGCTCTGTGTCTCTCTGTGTCTCTAATATGAATAAACATTAAAAAAAATGTAAGCCATATACTCAGTGAATCCATAAATTAGAAAAAAAGTCTATAGAACTGTATATATCACACAATATTAACATTATTACACATAAGTCTATGTGTAAAAATCCAAGCACTAAATTGTTAGCTGTGATTATCTCAGTCATTTTAATTTTTTTCTTTATTATTTATTTATTTTCCAGATATTTTACAATAAACATCCATTTCCTTTAACGATGAAATGGATAAGATAGATGGATACAGCAAAGGATCCAGAACTTTTGGAATGAACTATTATTTGCATCCAGGGTCGGAATGGTTGAGGCATCCTGGGAAATTCCGACATTTGAACTTGCCTGCAATGAATGTCTATCATAGCCATCATTTCCAGAGCAGCTCTCATAGTCACCAGTGATTCCTCTAATAACGGGCTCCTTCCTTTCTAGTGCGGACACATTAGGCCAAGTACAGCAGAGATGACAGGTAGTGGTTTCAGTAAGATGACATACATTTTTTTCCCCTTCTTCCTAACAGAAAAAGTCTGAGTAAAGAAGTCTTTTTTTTCTTTTTTGGTCTGAGTCACCATACTCACACATTCAGTCATGTCGTAGATGCTCTTGTAGAGAACTTGCTTCTGTGTCCCCAGGACTGTGTCTTTTACTGATTGTAGTAACTATGGAAAGGTGCCAATGCGATAGCCACCACATGGGGACATCAGAGTGTCACAAGGCCAGACCTCCTCAGGCCTGGGAATCCAAGCGAGCCCAGGGCGCCAGCATACAGATAGGTAGCCCTTGGATGGACTCAGGGAGGATGTGACTCAGTGGCAGTGGTGCCTGTGGAATTGGGGACACTGGTTTCAAGTCTTGGTCTGGACCTTGGATTTCTTCTATTGGCTGATTTCTCAGCACCTTAGTTTTCTCATAGGTTAGGTTGCAATGCTTATGTACTTCTCTGAGACAGTTTTAAGGAGTAATGAAATTTACAGCACTGCCATTGGGATGCATCCTCCTGACCTTCTGCCCTCCGGGCTCTGTTAAGCAGATCAGCATATGAGGAACAAAGTGGAGACAAGTAGGGATGTTCGGCCTAGGGAAGAGTAGAAAAAGTACAGAATAGTGGAACTTAAAAAGCTGTCACATGCACGAAGGACAGATTTATCCCATGTGGCTTTCACGGGTAGAACGGGAGCCAGCGGCTAAAGGTCTAGAAAGCCAGATTTCTGCTTCACTTAAAAAAGAACCTTCTAAGAAAAAAAAAAAAAAAGGTGCCCCAAAAGACTGCCTTGTAAGGCAATACTGAGTCACTGTGAATATTTCAGCGGGGCTGAGTGATAGATCGTGGGGCAGTTTGGATAGAGGGGATTTCTCAGTTAAGTTGAAGACCAGACAGATAAGCTCTCATATCACTCCTGATTCCAAGAATCTATGTTTCTGCCACTTGGCCTTTCTGCTTTTGGAGCTGTTTGGAAATGATTTACAATTCATCCTCAATGCCATTTCATCTGAGTCCAGCCAGAGCTGCAATTGCCAGGAGGCCTCCTTCCCCTTACCGCTCTGATGGCGGAAATTTGTCCTGTTCGTGGCTGGCTGTCTCCTTATTACAGGAAAAACTCACAATGTAAGTCCTGCCTTCCGAATGAAAGCCAGAACTCAAATTCCCAGCATCCCTTGAAGGAAGGATGAAGTCTAGGGCCTTCAAATGCTCCTATTCAAGACCTGAATTTGAAAGTAAATGACCTGAAGGGGAAACAACAACAACAGAGAGGAGGTTGATTCCACTTGGTGCCTCCACACCTTCTTTTTTTTTTTTTTTTTTTAAATATTTTTTCATTTATTTCTAGGAGAGAGAGAGACAGCATGAGCAGGGGAGGGTCAGAGAGAGAGGGAGTCACAGACTGAAACAGGCTCCAGGCTCCGAGCTGGCAGTCAGCACAGAGCCCGACGCGGGGCTCGAACCCACGAACCGCGAGATCATGACCTAAGCGAAAGTCGGACGCTTAACCGACTAAGCCACCCAGGCACCCCGACCTCCACACCTTCTTAAAAGTGTTTTGGGTGATGTCAGAGAAGCCCATGACTCTGCATGTTTCCTAAGGTCACCTTAAGAGAATGGCTGTTTTTCTTTGTCCTTGGGCACATACAGGGCTGGGCCACCTTTCCCAGTCTTCCTTGCTCTTGCATGTGGCCACGGGACTGAATTCTGACTAAAAGAAAAGTGGGCATAAGTGCTAGACTTCCACATCTAATCCCTAAAACCTCTGGTACAATCTTCCATGCTCTTATCTCCCAAGCAGGGAGCCGAGGATGCAATGGAAGACAAGATCCCTAGAAGATGGTGGAGCCACTAGAAGAAAAGAAGTCTGGGCCCCTGGGGGTGCCTTAGGTGGCACTTCAGTTGACCGTGGGACTTTAGCTCAGGTCATGATCTCCTGGTTCATGGGTTCAAGCCCCAGTATTAGGCTCTGTGCTGACAGCTCAGAGCCTGGAGCCTGCTTTAGATTCTGAGTACCCCCTCTCTCTGGCCCTCCCTCGCCTGCACTCTCTGTCTCTCAAAAATAAAAATAAAAAAATTATTTTAAAAAATTCTGGGCCCTTGCATTCCCTAACTAGTCTGTACTGTGAATGAAAAACAAGCCTGTTATTGCTTAAGCCACTTTGATTTGGGGGTTGTTGTAGGGTTAGCCCATCCTGACTAATACACTTAATAAATCCTTTTTATTTTTTTTGCTGAACTCGCCAAGGTAGATTTCATTTTTTATGACTAAGAGTTCTGATTGCTTCATTTTCCTACATGACCTGCTCTCAAGAGGTCTGATTTGTTGATTTGATAATCATGTCCACAGACAGAACTGGAGGCACTGGGCTCCACTTAGCTCTCTCCCCCTGGTGTGGGATGAAGGCCTCTAGCCAGTGCTCCAGCCCAGAAAGCCCATCCTTCCTCAGGCCCAGACCACAGAAGTCTCTCTAAGGGAAGTCGGCTTCTCTTCTTATCGGGTCATGGCAAGGCCTGTATCTTCACTCCTGACACCCTAGCAGATGCTATAAGAGTTCAGCCATAATCTTTCTGGTGCCCCTGAACTCAGTTTAGGGAATCCCACCCTTCCTCTTTATTGTAAGGTGAAGCCAGCTGTGGATCAGGAGGCCAAAGAACCATCTCTAAGGAAATCAACTTGATCCTAGTAGAGGGTCTTTCAGTTCATTTCTGCTCCGCTCGCCAGACACAATCCTACGGCAGCCATCTTTATATCAGGTGACTGACTCTCCTCTCACATTTGATTAGACTAAGGCTGGGCACATGATCCACGCTGGGCCAATCCCAGACTGTGTGCCTGAAATCTGGAAACCTACTGTCAGCCCAGCGGCCGTTAGCTCATCTATCCTTGAATGGAGCTGATTTAACTGATAAAGGGTGCGTGGGTCTGTCTCTATGCTAGGTGAACAGAGAAACAGGCCTAGAGGAAGCCAGTTGCCTAACAAAAACGAAACAGAAATAGAGGAGAAAAAGTGAGTGAAGGAGAAGGGAACTTTCTGAACATGGCTGCATCCCATGTTGTGGGTCCATGAGCAAACTCCTATATCCATAAAATAAAATGTGTCCGTTTGGTTAACTAGTCCATTAGTCTGTAAACTCTGAAATTGAAGGTCTTAACTGATACAGGAAGAAGCAGAAAATGTCACCCCACACGATGCACCTCAGGGAAACCAAGGCACCTCCTGGCTTGTCATGAACCGGGAAACCTAAAAATACAAAGGACTAGGAAAAATGTGGTGGCTAGACAGATCTCTTGGGATTTATTTCTAAGTAGAAAGTATGTGACTGTTTCTCCGATCCAAGGGCCTCACAGCAGAGCATAACAAATGCGGAGAGCCCAGAGAAGTGGGGTGACTTACCCACAATCCCACAGACCGCTGGAGCTTGGCCCCAGGCCTCCAAACTGCAAGGCCAAGTGAAACCCCAAACCTGAAACCCCCTTTAGAAAGAGCATCCCTTTCCCACATTGGGTCCCGGGGTCGGGGAGCAAGCAGGATAAGTAAGCACGTGTTGCTAGGCTGGCGACAAATGAAGCAGCTAATTCCGCTGCGCCTCTGGTCCCCGCGCTGCCCTGACGCCGCGCTCCGGGCGCACATGTGCGCACTCGGGCAGGCGCGGGAGCAGCTGCAGAGGCCCGGCCGCCCGGGAAGGTGGCGGGGGGTGCTCAGCGCCCCCACCCCACCCCTTCTCACCCCTGCGCTGCGGGGAGGACCCAGCCAGCCGGGCCTTTCAGAGTTAATTAGCCTTCATGAATATGGATGCCACCGCCGATTGAATACGGTTGAGAGGTCATAACCTGATCCCGGCGAGGCGCGCATAAAGAAAAGACTACTTTTCTCGGCTCGGTCCCTAATTGAAAGCCGAGTTGTCAGGCGCTGCGCCGTGGGTGTGATCGCCGCCGCCCCGCTTCTCCCGCAGAAGAAACATTTCTCGGGGCCGCTCTCCCCGGCGCCGCGCCCCCATTAGCAGTCACTCTAATGACCTGCAGGTATGTGCAGGCCGCTCCGCCACTGTCCCCCTGAAATGTCGCCCTAGTGATATCTGCGCTGGGAATTCCTTCCGAAGCGTTCCTTTTCCATGATGGTTTTCATTTCCTGTCATTTAGAGCTGGAAGCATTTATGGAATATCACATGGTTTTCGTTTACACAGGAAATCAGCTGCAGTTGTGAGAAGATACCGACTTACTTTTGGTGTTTGTTTTTTAAATCCACCCCCCCTCCAGCCCCCAAATGGACAGAGAGAGAGAGAGAACTAGCTTGCAACATTTTGATTTCAAATAGTTTTCCTTTTTGATGCGGACTCCTTGTTCTCCGGAATGGTGTGTGATTATGCAGAAAGCAGCAGTTTATTTCTGACACGTGGTAATCACTTTATGTGAAGAAAGCCCAGCAAGAGGGAGAGACGCTCTTTGCTTTTCCCAGCGCGGAGGCGGGAGCCCGGGGCCGGGCGGGCGCGGGGGCGCGCAGCGCAGCTGCGCCGCTGGCCCCGCCTCCGGCCGCGCGCGGGACCTGCAGTGCCCGCCGGGAGGGGCCCGCGTCCGGCCCGCCGGCGGGCACCGCTCCGCGTCAGCCTGCAAAGAGCAGTGTCCTGCACCCACACGCTCACCCCCAAGGACCTCGAAGTGTCAGTCCGTTCCTGACCCCGCCGCGACCCATCACCCCTGGAACCAGGGACAACAGAGATGGGGAATAACGTGGGAGAGTTTGCGATTAGTTCTTTACGCCACGCCCTCCGGTTACCACTGAGCGGTGGACTCCTGACTAGCAGCACCCCGCAAAGACAGCACTCTCTCATGACCCCCTGCTTTCCCCAGCTCCAGCTGCTTATTCTCCACCCCTGTTCCGAGGGCAACTAGACGGCCCTGCGCAATAGCGCCACCTTGTGGGCAGCATCCTTTCCAACCGTCTCCTCTCCTTTGCCAGGATGCTGAACAATCCCGAGGTCTGATGGAAGACCGCCTTCAAAGATCCAGGGTGTCCACAATGGATTCAGGGCTGCAGAGGAGCCCCTAGCAGGAGTTGAAATGGTCCCTATCCCTGGAATGAGCTGAAAACAGAGGACAAGGGGTTCTCCTTTCATGTCAGGTACTAAGACATCCCACAGTAACAAACCCATTCCTATGATTGAAGGCTGAGCCCCCAGTTAAGTGGAAAATGCCCTAGGAGAGATATGATTTAGGCATATTTTATTTATTTATTTATTTTTCATGAATTTAGGCATATTTTAGAGTAAACTAGTTTAATACCTTTTCCTAAGGGTAAGAGGGCTCCTAAAGAGAGGAGAGAGCGAAGAGCAGGAGCCCCCCTCTACACACAGCCAAGTTCTAGAAAGGGCGGGAGCCAGCCCCATGGCCATCCTTCACGGGCAGAGGTCAACCAGATGGCGAGACTAGGAGGTGGTGAGGTAGTGGCTGTGGGAGGCAGGGTCGGACAGAGTCCTGTGCACATTTCAGGGGTGGGCAGGGAACCCTCAGAGAGCAATTAGTCCCTACGGGGCCCCCAGGACCCAGGCGGCCCTCGACGATCACTGTGTCCCTGGCAGCTGAGCCCCATTTAATGGAGACTCTCAGACAGCCTCACCATGACCATCCTCTCCCCCCGCCCGTAAAACCAACAGCCGTCTGTGTGAACATGAGCCCCCACATTTTTATGGGCTGTCTGCTGGCGGTGCAGGACAAGTGGGGTACAGAAGCTTCTTGCTACAGCCCTATCCGCCTCCAATATTAAACCGTGTAACATGACCCAGGCTCCGAAACCAAATATTTGCAGGGACACCCAGAAGCCACCTGGCTACCACCTCTCTTGATGTGGGTCGTTCGGGCTGTGAAAATCCCACCTGGGGATTTCTCTCAGCTTCTGAGAGGTCAGCAGGCAAAGCTCCCTCCCCCTGCGCAGGGGAGCCCGGCCTCCTGGCTGCCCCAGGCGGGCTCCAGACTTGGGTGTGCAGACTGAATCTCGGTGGGCCCTGTGAGCTGACGGGCAGAAACCGTGTGCCCTTCCACGGCAGGCAGCTCTGGTCCCTGTCTGAGGCCCTGAACTGTTTGCCCCTCAGGAACTGCAGTCACCTCGGGTTGCTTGTTACCTAATTGATGAACTATGTGAGTCAGCAGCGTGCATCTTCAGCTCAGCCTCAGCTCTGCCTTGAGGCCAGCAGCATGTTGTGCGCCTTGAATGCCGAATGCACCGATTCGGTACATTTTGAGATCCATTTTGCTTTCTCTTTCTCCCTCACAGCTCTCCTCTTTGTTTCTCCTCTCTCCGGAAGTATGGAATCTATTGGCCTCTGTGGGGGGGGCGGGAGAGTGGGGGGGGTAAGGATCCCAAACTCAGTTACTATAAGCTCCACCCCCTGCCTGGCTGTTTTGATTTTAGGGTGGTTCTCAGTGAGTCACCAGGGCACACCCTCTCTGTGCTGGGCTCTTCCTGGCCATCTGGAAAATGGGAGGATTTTCTGAGGGAGGAGCAAGTTCTGAGAGGAAAACTCAGATGCCCAGAGCTGCTTCCTCTCCCAACCCCACAAGGGCCCA
Source organism: Proteles cristata cristata (assembly GCA_017311185.1). Classification (NCBI taxonomy): domain Eukaryota; kingdom Metazoa; phylum Chordata; class Mammalia; order Carnivora; family Hyaenidae; genus Proteles; species Proteles cristata. Next base: position 1,980,113 of record JAESUZ010002752.1, on the reverse strand, counting down.
GCCTGGCCTGGCCTTGCCTAGGCGGCTGTTGCCTCTTCTGGAGAGAGCGTTCCCTGGAAGAGTGAGTGGCCCCACCCGCCCGCACCTATGGCTTTACCATCCTAGACTCAATTTTAAATAAATTGACATTTCGATTTGTATTTATTCCTGTTGCACTTACAAGCACAAAACCCAAAACTCAACCTTCCGGTGACATGCCGGCATGAGATACATAATGATGTCGTTTCGCAGCAACTGTGTTATTCGGTGTTGTTGACAGTAAAATAAATTAACATAATAAACAGAATTTGCTCAAAAACGCTGAAGGAAAAGCAGATGGTTAGCACGTTTCGGCAGGACCTGTTGGTCCAAGTTTGCACGGATGTTTAGAAGTAGGGCTGCCTGCGACAGATGCTCGCCTGGGTCCCCATGTGACCGGCACAGGCGGGGCGGGGCGGGGTGGGAGGGGGGCCTGGAGAAGGGGGCGTATGGCTGTTGCCGCACGCGTCGGGGTCCCAGCCAGGGCTGGCGGGCCCAGGGCAGGGGGCAGGAATGTGGGGCCCCGCGCTGAGCAAGGTCTCCCAGCGCCAGGCCATTAGCATTCACAGCCCGTCCCTGCCCAGCGCGCATCCTTTGTGCGCCTGAAACAAGCAAGCTTTCTTCCAGGGGCCGGGATGGCGCTGAAGCCCTCGGGCCACTGCCTGGGAGCCTCTCCGTGGCTGCCGGGGCCGTGGGCTGTGCTGGGTGCTCAGAGTGGTGCCTAAAGGAGAAGAAAAGTTATTTTTAGGAGGAGGCCCTGGCTTCCCAGGGTCTGGGAAGCAGAGGATGAGGCGGTTCTCTTTCCTCCCCAAGCTGGAGGGGAGGGGGCCCTGCAGGTTACTGCCACCCAAGTCCTGGTTCCCCGGGGCTGCCAGGTTCCTCCCCAAACCCTTTTTTTTGTGGCTAGGGGTGCCCGGCCTGTGACAGAAGAGGGGACCCTTGCCGGTGTTCAGAGCGCCCCAACAAACTCTGGGAGTTCCGTACCCCCAGGTACGTATATGCAGGACCCTGGAGTTGATACCGGAGACTTCAGAGATGGCTCAGATATGGTTTCTGACAGGAAAGAACTCACGAAAAGGAGGTGCCACTGAATAGGAGACAACCAGAAAGACGGATGCCTGTTGTAGGACCACTTGTGTGGCTGTGAGATGGCAGTGAACCTGAGTCCAGCTCCTTGTTCCCTAAGTAGAGTTGTTAGGAAGGCTGGATATAATAATGACTGTTACAGGGTGCTTGGCCCTGTGCCGTGTGCTCGCTAAATGGCCGCCATCTTTTTAATCCTGATGGCAACATCTAAGTTGGTTTCATGGAAAGGCAGCACTCCCCCTGGGTCGGGCAGCTAATTTGGAACATATGCAGAGGTCCAATGGGCTGCTCAAACAGCATGACCACGACTTAACTGTCCCCAGCAGCTCCTGACTGATCTCCAGCTCCATTTCGGCAGCTACAGGCCATCTTCCACCCCACAGCTCCCGAAGCAGAACGTGTTGTTTCTCTGCTCAAACCCTGCTATGTCAGGCCAGGTTCTGTGGGAAGCAAAAGCAAGATAGAGTTAGAAGGCTCACCCTGGGGGGTGGGGAGGGAACATGTGAGGGAGAAAGGGGGACACAGCGGTAGGAGTCAGACAGAGTCTGCAGACAAGGATGCAGGTCTGACACTTGGGAAAGGAGAGACAGTGGAAGAAAGATGCAGGTAGCAACAGCCTTAGACCTCAGCGCTGCTCTAGGATGTCTATACCAGCCCAGCAGGGAGCGCCATGTTGGAGTCCAAGCCCCAATACTCCTGTATGGGTCAGTCATGGAGCAGAGTGTGGCCTCAGGTCGAATGCTGGGTGGATCTTGATGGCATTGCAGCTGGAAGCTGTCAGCTGACTGCTTTCCTCCCAGAAGGCTCTATCCTGAAGGGAGAGAGGAGTTGTGCACCCCAATGCACAACCCACAATGCAGGGTTCTCATGCCCTGGCTCCTGCCTATCATAACACCCAACATTCCCCCACCCCACCCCCACCCCCACCCCCAGCCACTGTGTTCCAAGCCCTGGAAACTCCAACAAGGCCAGTTTGTCCCAATGTTATGACTTTTAAGACCACCCAGAGTGCTGACCTCCTCATCTTCCCCTGGTAGATTCTTCTTGCAATTCAGATCTTTGTTCAGATGGCAGCAAGGCCTTCTCTGGACCTTCCATTCTAAAATAGCCCCCATCCCCGCCCGCCACCACTCTCTTCCTCAGTATCTTCTGTCAGCCTTCCAGAGCTCCCTCATCACTGCGTTCTGTAGGTTTCTTCTGATTGTTGTTTTGGTGTGTAGTATCATGTCACTTGTGGAGATCAGGGCTCTTCTCTGATTATTTACCACCGTATTTCTAGAACAGTGCTTGACACGCAGTAGCCACATAATCGAGTACAGGATGCAGGCATGAATGCAAGACCTGGAAAAGCTGGGAACACTAGAATTTAGTAGCTGAGTGCTCTGAGCAAGGCTCTGCCCATTTTTCAGATCAACAACACCAAAAAGAATTAAGATGTTGAGTGTTTATAGGCCTTAACTCTGCTCTCCTGAGACCCTTAGACAAGTCTAATAGGAAAAATCTAACAGGGAAAGTACTCCGAAAAACCAAGGGCACCACACACATTGAAGGTGTTTATCCCTTATTTAAACCTTTTAGGGCTTTTAACAGAACAACCACTATGATTTGCTAACATACAGTGGAGGATGGATCAGAACCTCTTTCCCCAACATCCCTTTTCTCTGAGTAGTTTTAAAAAATCCTTTAACATAAAAGACCTGCTTTTGTTGTCTATCCCAGGAGACTGGCTCAACTGCTGGCAATGTAGTTATTACCCGCAGAATGTTCTAGAACATTCCAGCAATTTGCTATATGACCTCAGGCGCTTTTCAAGCATAATTCTTAGGTTATTTTGCAGGGGCATTGGGAGGCTATATCTATACAAAGTTCTTCTGGCTGACATTTATAAACAAATGCTTGCAACTGATACTTCTCTACCAAAACAAAGCAAAAACGTCCCCCCTAGAACCACACCCAAAAGCAACCTTAAAAAGCCTGATATTTCCAATTATCCCAAATCCCCTGGACTAGCAGAACAGAGCCCTTCTCAGTACTGTATGTACTGTGCTAGCAAATCATCCCCAAACTATTGCAAAAATCTCAGCCGGGGCCGTGGCAGCTGTGGAGCAGATGTTCTAGCATAGCGGCAAGAGCATTGTTTAGTATCAATAAACACTATCTCCAAGACATAAAACGTGAGCGTGGAGGCTAGAAATGGTGATAACAAGAGCCATGCAGACCATTTGCAGGGAAAAGGGAGGAGACTCGGGCCTGAGGGCCGACCCCTCCTTCCCACATGGAATGCCCCATTTCAGAGCACACTGTGATTTAGGTGTTGGATGTTGGCAGGGCGCAGGCTCCAATCTCTGTGCCAAATGGCCAGTTTGCTTCTAGAGATGGATGCCTGGCATTTGTGCTAAACCTGAACACCCCAATTTGTGGTTCTCAAGCCCTGGGTCCACCCTTTGGTGTTTGCCTAGCAGATGACTCAAAAGATTTAACTCTGCATGTGCTGATTTCTGAAGCAGCTCGGGTTGTGGTCGGCTCAGCCCTAGCCAGTTTGAAAGAAGTAACTCTCAATTAGATACCATCCCTCCGGGAGAGCCAGCTAGTGTGTCCCTGATTTTGTCTCTGCCAGAACAGGCACTCTTTGAAGATGACGAACCGCCACACTGAACTTCAGAGTTCATCAGGGGTTCCTTGAGGTAAGGTGTTAAAGCAGCGCACTTGCCCATCAGCAGGATGTGGTAGAGCCAATGCTGCGTGTAGGGCCCCACTGGACTGAGCTGGAGGGGACCTTATTTTGTAGGGGACTCATTTTGCAGCTGTGGACCCAGGGCCAAAGCAGTGGCATGACTGTCCTACGTCACATAGCCAGGTAGAAACAGCTAGAACTGCACTTCAGGCCAGTTTCGTTGATGTCTACTCCATTTAGTCCTTCGATGGTTGTGACTCAGCTTTTAAGCGTAAATCATTGTGGGGTGATTAGTACATCCTCAATTAAAGGGAAATACTTCAACAAATATCTGACATTAAAAAAAAACAAAGTCAACCAAAGCAGTGTATGGGCCTGAGGATGCAAGCTAAAGGTTCCTGAGCCTGTCATATGGGAAGGTTATAGACTGATCCAACTCCAAAGATGCTTATTCCTAGAAAGTGGGAGTCAAGGGGCTTCCATATGGCTCTAAAAGGGCTAAGATTCTAGAAAGTCTTGCTTGGATCTCTTTCAGTCTACTCCAGGGTAAGCCAGATGGCTATCTGAGTCACAGTTTCATGTGCTGGTCTGAATGTTGAGGGCAGGTCCAGGGTAGACACTTCCCAAGGACTGCCGGTACCAGGGATGATCGAGGCAGGGAAGGCCTTCCTGAGCCACCCAGAAAGGCTCTCCTTACCCTTTCTGGTCTAGGCCAAGGTACATGCATGCTCCCTGACTTGTCTGACCCAAATCTTCTAGGAAAGGAAAGAATTTCAGGGCCTTTTTGGTGAGAGAGAATCCACAAGCTGCCATCCCACCCTTGGCAGATGCAGGAGGGAAGTTCTTTCTGGTCCATCAGAAAACGCCCTGGTGCAGGGGATGCGGGTGTGCTTTACGAAGGGCCCCTTGGGCCAAGAGAACACTCTGGCAAGGATGGTGGAGGCTGGTGGGTGAGTCACCCCCAACTGTTTCTCCTCTGGACCGCTCCGGTGAGTGTGGGGACAGAGGTGCTGGCCTCAGCGCTTTGTCACTCTGATGTATGACCAGATATCCTGGTGTGTTTTTAGCTGGCTGTTTTGTAGCCCTAGCTTAAATATTTGCAGGCATGATAGGGTCCCAAGAAGTCAGTGGAAGCAGCCAGAGCCCTGCTCCCTCTCTCTGGCCCCGTGTGCAAAGGCCGGGGTGAGTCTATGCTTCCACACTGGTGGGCCTTCCTCCCTGAGATTCCCCTGATGGTGAAGGCACCTGCTCTGCTGTGGTGAGGCATGTGTTGAGGATGCCAGATTTTCAGGTGTAATGGAGTAAATGGGGCTGAATTACTATTAAGACCTGGGGCCGAGGCTGGCCTGAGGGGACAAGGATTGGTGCTGGACAAGAATTGGCTCAGGCTGGAGTCTTCCTCTCCCAGCTCCTGCTCACCACTCTTGAAATACAAGTGGGTGTGGTATACAGTGCCCAGGCTTGGCCAGGTCTACGGACGCCTCCCAGCATGGATCCTGAAAGCAACTGAGTGAAAACCTCACCCCTCCCTCAAAACACACACATTGCCCCAAACCCTGTGGATTAATAAATGCCATTTAAAAATAATTAGAAGTGATTGATAATTAATTTCAGAAATAGCCTTTGCCAAATAACTCATTAAATGTAATCTTCCTGGATGTCAGTTCTGCTCATCGTCAGGTCTTTGGTGCTCATGAAAGTAATGCTGAGTTTAGCCAAAGTTTCCATTCAGATTCAGCTGCTTTCCTGATTTGCGAGCCGTCTAATGTCCCAGCAACATCCATCCTGGTTCTTTGCAGACCAGGACTGGGGTGAGGGTGCAGGGGGTCTTGGAGGGGACTAGGTTGGGGGGCACCTTGAGCTTTCCTCTCAGGCAACCACAGGCAAAGGTGAGAAATTCTCATTTCTATACTTATGTCCTCCCTCATCTTTGTTCCTGATGTCAGGCAATATGCTGATGTGCAACAAAAATCCAAGCAACCAGGATGTCTTCCTTATGGCTCAGTATCAGGCAATGGAAAAAGTGGCACTGAGGTTGCCCAGGGCTGCTGTCAGTTCAGCTGGCTGGGACTTAGGCCCCATCCTCTGGGTTACAGTGAGACAGTGAGTTTTCTAAGGGGGACTTGTACCAAAGAGTGGCTAGCGAAGGAGGCAAGAGAATGGAGAATGGCAGGCTGTGCATACCAGGGAGCATGCTAGGGGCCTACTGCTGTTGGCTTGGTGAACTACATCTTCCTTCCTTCCTTCCTTCCTTCCTTCCTTCCTTCCTTCCTTCCTTCCTCCCTTCCTTCCTTCCTTCCTATTTTTAATGATTATTTATGAGAGACAGAGCATGAGCGGGGAAGGGATAGAGAGAGGAGACACAGAATCCAAAGCAAGCTCCTGGCTCTGAGCTGTCAGCACAGAGCCTGATGTAGGGTTCAAACCCATGAACACTGAGATCATGACCTGAGTCAAAGTCAGACACTTAACCGACTGAGCCACCCAGACGCCCCATCTTCCCACTCTTTCCATTTGGGCCATCAGTTGGCTCTGCTTCTGCTGTATGGATGGGCTCCTGGGAACAAAGCTGGCCATGACTAGCTAGAAACTAGAAACCAAGAGCTGTGATTCAGGTCTTTGCCCTTCGGCAGCTCATAGTCTAGTTAAATTGCGATGTGTGTGCATGAGGGATATAAAAACAACAAAACATCTCGAGTGATGTCAGATAAGGCATTTGGACAATGATTCCTTTAGAAGTCAAAGAGAAGGAACTAACCCTTTCTTTGTGATCCTGGAAATCCTTCACAGAGGAAAGGAGATTTACGTCCTGTCCTAAAAACACGGTAGAATTCGGAAGAAGGTGTGTGTGGTGGGGGTGGGCAGAGGACAGCAAGCATAAATGCCTGTGGGCAGGACAATACAGGGCACTTTGCCCAGTGAGTTCACTGGGGGAGAGATGGGGCAAGTCAGGCTGAGGACGTGGGTAAGGACCAAATTGTGCAGGGCCTTGAATGATAAATTTTAATCTGACAGAAAATTTGTTTTGAAAGAAGTGATGAGATCAGGGTGTGACTTAGAGGTTTTACAATGGAAGGTATTGTAGGGGAGCTTTTGCCAGCCCCCAAACATGATGCCTCAGGAAACTCTGGCCATAGGGTACAGGCTGAATGGTTGGGGTATAGAACAGTCTCCTCAATCTGCAACTCTGAAGATTGTACCCCAAACCACTGTTGGGTATTGGGCTGCAAGTGACAAAAAAAAAAACCAAAATAACACTGACTTAAGAATGGTTAGTTTCCCTCACATTCTAAAAATTCAGGAATAGACATTCCAGGGATTGGATGGTTTTCTATGGTGCCAAGGATCCAAACTGCTTCTAGCTTATTGATCGGCAGTGAATGACGTTTCTTCCCAACAGCTTCTTATGTGCCAAGATGGCTGCTGAAACTCCAGCCTTCACAGGTCATTCCAGGCAACAGGAAGAAGTATGAAAAACTTAACGTGGCCACAAATTCCTTGGCAATTCTCCCAATGAAAAATGGGGATTATGTCCTCTCCCCATTAGTGGACTACTTTGTCCACTAGAAGATGGCAGAGGTGATGTTATACCAGTTTCCAAGTCTAAGCCTTAAGAAAATGGCATCTTCCAGTCTAGGAACATTCTGGAAGCCTTGAGCTGACACACCTGACTATCCTGTCAGTCATGCTGGAGAGGCCACGTGTTAGGACTGTGCTTGACAGTCTCTGTTGAGCCCAGGCTTCCAGCCATCTCCAGCAAGGTGCCAGCTATGTGAACAAAGCCATCTGGGCCCCATTAGCCGGCCCATGCACCGGCTGAATACCACCAACTGACCCTATGGAGGGAAAAACATATCACCTAGTGGGCTCTTTCTGGATTTTAGATCCATAAAATTGGGAAAACCCATAAAAATGATTGTTGTTTTAAGTCACTAAATTTTGGGGTGATTTGTTATGCAGCAATAGATGATAACTAGAATCAAATTTGGTACCCAGGCACCTGGGTGGCTCAGTCAGTTAAGTGCCCAACTTCAGCTTGGGTCATGATCTCACGATTTGTGGGTTCAAGCCCCACATCAGGCTCTCTGCTCTCTGCTGGCCTGGAGCCTGCTTTAGATCTTGTGTCACCCCCCCCCGCCTTCCTTTGCTCATTCTCACAGAATAAATAAACTTAAAAAAAAATGAAAGGAAAAGGATAGAACTCTTGATATCAGAGTCCTGAATTTGGGCCCCAGGTTGGGTGTAGAGATTACTTTTAAAAAATGGTGTCTAAAATTGGTTTGCTGCATAACGAAAAGCTAACACATGGCCTTGGTTTTGGGATGAGACATTGGGCAAAATCTGGGAGGGCCTTGAGACGATTGTTATTAAAAGCTGGAGGGACATCAGAGAGACTGTTGTGAGAGCTTGTAGGGCAGTGAGAAACATGTTATTGGAGGCTGCACAGGAAACTTGGCAGCACTCTCACCTGTGGTCACATGGAAAATGGAAAGGATACCCAATGGATGCAATGGTCTGGCTGAGGAGTCACCAGGCAGAAGATGGAACATACCACTAGCTTCTTCTAGCTGCCTATAGAAACTACAGGGAGAGAGAGATGGACTACGGAAGGTACCATAAAAGTGCATAGCAGAGCTCAGAGGACATAGAAAGGAGCGAGGACACCCTGACTCTCGTTTCCATTGTCTCCCACCTAAAGTGTTTCATGGTAAGAAATAGCTTCAGGACAAAGACCAAATTCAGGGCACTCTCTGTACAGTGTGGCCTCAGGGTGATGATCCCAAGGTACCTGTAAGACATTTTTAAGACTTTAGAAAGACTGGGGCTCCTGGGTGGCTCAGTCAGTTAAGCATCAGACTCTTGATTTCAACTCAGGTCATGATCTCACAGTTAGTGGGATCAAGACCTGTATAGGGCTCTGCGGTGACATCACAGAGCCTGCTTGGGATTCTGTCTCTCCCTCTCTCTCTCTGCCCCTCCCCTGCTCATGTGCTCTCTCTCTCTCTTAAGATACATAAATAAACTTAAAAAAAAAAAAAAAAGACTTTAGAAAGACTTCAGGATATTCCGAGTGGGGTTCTAGGAGTCTTAAAGGCTTGCCTTATAGTCTTTCTCAGTTAGGGGGATTTGAAGAATGTGAAGGGCATTGTCCACCACAGCTCCTAAGAGCCACTGGGAGTCACTCCCCGGGAGTAGACCTTGACTCTCACCAGGGCACTGGAGGCTGGATTTTCAAATTGCTATGGGCCAACTGCTATACAGAGTTCCCCTCCTCTGCTTTTGAAGGGAGAGTGTTAAATGGTGCTTTCCTGTCCCGACATCACCATCGTTTGTTGCGTGTGTGGGAGCCATCTTATTCTTTCTTGAGTTCAGTCTTCAAAACAAGGGGCACCAGCCTTGAGGAGCTTTTCTGGAAGAAGCATGGATGGGCCTGGACCTGCCTTAGATAATGTGATACGGGACCTTGAGCCTGAGCCTGAAGCTGCAGTGGGAGGAGACTTTTGGGGGTCCTGGAATTCTGTGTGTGGAACAAATGAGAGTAATTAGTACCGGGTTAACTGTAGCTCACATTCTCTGATGCTTGCCCACCATGGTCTGTGTTTGGGTACAAACTGGCTGGATTTGAGGGCTTTTCATTTGAGGTAACTTTACAGTCTAGATTAAATGCAAATTAAAACATTGTCGGTTAATAATCCTTGAGGTCTACAAATAATCCGTTAGCACTTTGGTTCCGGAAAACCCAAGCTGGGCTCCGAGGGATGATAAAACGACAACATTGCGCCGCGGGAAGCAGTTGAGAGGGAAGACGGCCAAACAAAAAGGGCCCCAGATCTGGGTCTGCCTGCCCCTTCCCAGTGTTCCATGAGGCTGCAGAGGGCGCCCCTCACTGGGAAAGGTGACACAGTCTAATGGACTCTAGCGTGGTGCTCGTGGAAGGTCACACGTGGAAGGACAGGGCAACAGTTTAGGAACCGCACCCGGTCAGCCGGGAGCCGAGGGGCACTTAGTGGGACGTGGGCTGAGACAAGCTATGAGGAATGACCTAGAGAAAGGGTGTTTTCTAGCCCTCTGTGGGGGTGTCCCTGAGCTCTTTCTCAGGGACAGTCACACTCCACGGGACAGGGAATGCACGACATGCGACGTGCTGGTGAGTGCAGGATGCTAGGGTGAGCCTGGGGACAGGAAGCCCCTCCCACCAACCCTGGGAAAACAGCTTCCCTTGCTCTGCCCACTCCCCTGACACTTTTCTTGGAGCTCCATGACTGCATCCAATCCGCTCTGCTCAGCTGTTCTTCCGAAGGCGCATTTGCCTCTGTGTCCCAAGAAGCAGTTTAGAAATGGCGATTAAACCAAGACTCTAAGGTCAGGGCCCGTATGAAGTCCACCGTGGAGCAGGACACGTGTGTACAGAAGAGAGTGCCCCCCCACCCCTGCTTCTTTTATTCCGTCCCCCAAATTCCCTTTCTCTGCTCTGTGTCTGTCAGAAACTTTAAGTCACTGAGTTAAATTGGATTATAGGGCGCACAATCACAATTGCCTCGAGTTAAACAATAAAAAAAGTTTTACTGCTCTTCTGCAAATTTAGTTATTACGAAGGAAGGAAAGTGAAGTGTGCCAATTTAAGAGCCCGGAACTAAGTTTCCTTTGGGGACAAAAGCTGGGGCCGTCAAGTACCCCGTCACTGGCCAAAGCTGCCTTCCTATTGTAGAATTGTGACAGCAGCGATTGACAAGGCAGAGGGCCCCGTTCCTGGCACTGAGAGGGCTCGGGGCGTCGGGGTCCCGTCCTCATTTTCTCTTCATGAGTTTTTCCTAAGTGAGCCAATGCCCTGCTATAGAAATGTCAAGCATTTTCCAAAGGACGTTCCAGGTAGAGCCAGTCCACTTGCCTTTCTGAGAAAGCACTTAAAACTAAACTTGAGGAGCAGATGTCAGCATTATGGACCCTCCTGATGCCACGAAGGGTGTAGGTGGTGGCTGACACGGGTGAGGGGACGGGGCAGGAGCCGACACCGGCCAGGAGGCAGCCCTGCTCGCCACCCCCTGTGCAGCCATCAGGGCAATGAAGGAAGCCTGCGAAAGTGGGCCATATCTTTGAACATATGTATTTTTATTTCAAATTAGGAGTATATTCCCATTATGTGAGGGAACGAATGACCCGGGCGGCTGCCCAGGGCCCCTGGCGTTGGGACCCTAAGCTTTGCCTGGACTGCGCCACAGAGCCTGCACCTACCTTGCGTTGGCCTTGCTGACCTTCCAGTGGCGCCCAGGGACCCCGACCGGGCCACCCTCCGGGACCACGGGTTGCAGGAGCAGCGCTGCGTGGGTCACCCAAGGTTGGAGCAGAGCCAGCGCCTCGCCCACCCGGCGACTCTGCACACTCTCACTGCGCTGCCTCAGTGAGCCGTCCTGTCCCTCCCTCGCCACGGTGGCTGACGCGGGCAGCCCCGAGCTATGGCCTAAACTGCAGAGCTCTTTCAGGAAGCAGCGTGGCCTCTGGCCTAATTGTAGGGGTGGGAGCACAGAGGCAGCCACAGGCCTTTCCTTTGCCAACACAAAGCTGAAGTTTTGTCGTCCCAGGTTTCATTTCAAAGAAAGCTAAAAACCCCCTCATTTTGCCTAAGTGCTGCCTTCACAGAGTGAAAATGGAGACTTTTATTTGTCTCTGCCCACTGCTTTCTGCACCCCACCTGCTTCCGAGGTGGTCTAATGGGTAAATCACTCATGTCTTGCTAATCAGTTCCAGGGCCTGCGACAGGAAGGTGAAGGAGGCCAGTTACCACAAGGGCTCCTCCTAGGGGCCAGGAACCTGGGCAACCGTCTACCTGCTTCCAGTTAGGCCCTGGGCTCCAGCTGAGGGCCTTCTGGGAGCTCCGATCTGGGTTCAGTCGGGGCTCATTTGGATGAGAACTCCAAGAATAGCTTCTGGCTCAGGCTTCTTTGAACTGGCCATCAGGGTCTGACCTCAGGAGAGAGGAAGCTGTTCCTGCCCCCTCCACTCCCCCCCCCACCCCCATCAGTTCCCTGTGGGCACGGCAGGGCCACAGGGCCTTACATGACTCAGCTGGACTATATATTTTTTATTTTTTAATTTGAGAGAGAGAGAGATAATGTGAGCAGAGGGGCAGAGGGAGAGACTCTCAAGCAGGCTACACGCTCACCGCAGAGCCCGACATGGGGCTCCATCCCATAACCCCTGGGATCATGACCTGAGCCCAAATCAGCAGTTGGATGCACAACCGGCTGAGCCACCCAGGTGCCTGTCAGATGGACTATATTTTTAAAGAAATGTTTGATCTATTAAAATGAGAAAACTACAAGACCTAATCTTTCTTAAGCATGTAAGTTCAGCTTCCAATAAATCTAGCATTCATTTTGAACTTGAAATGTTTGATCCCATTTTGAGGCATCATCTTACCCAGCTGGTACACTTCCGAGCTTGGAAGGCTTTGTGGTTCTTCCATAATAGTCTTAGATTTCCCTGCAGTTCAGTCCAGCCAGTTTTCCTCTCTCCCCCTTTCCATCCAAACACCCCACCGTCTTAGGGGAAAATATGACTTGGGAAATAGTGTTCAAATGTGAAGTTTCCTCAAATGTAAATATTGGAGACTTGCTCAGTGGACTCCCTTTTCCCACATGTACTTTGACTATGCAGCATATGAAGTTAGAGTCTGGAGCAAGCTGCCTCTTAACCACACAGACCAGAGCATTTCAGGAAGAGCTTCCCTCTCCACATCGCCTCTGCTTCTCTCTGGAGGTCGGGGTCAGAGCATGCATGCGTCAGTCACGGTGGGCTGCTAGCAGTTCACACCTCCCTCGGCAGGAGCCTGGGGCCCATCTGGAGCACGGCGCCTCCGCCTCTGTGCCTCCCCAGGCTGGCCTCTGTCCGCAGCTGCTCCGGTCTCATCCCAAGCCTGGGAGTGATGTGAGGTCACTCACTCACCTGGGGCACCACCTCACTCCACCTTAGTCACATACTGCTGAACCTCACCCCCAGACCCCAACTCACACCTTATTCAGTGAACAAATGATCAGCACGAGGCTAATCTTTTAGGATTTCTACAATGACATATTACATATTTTGTAAAACCGGTTTTCTATTAATGGATACTACTGTGAGAAGTGATCTTTTAGCTATGACTTGGAAGAGAAATGCATTACTGGAAAGTTAGGGGAACTTCAAATTTTAAGCACACACACTGCACACACACATACCCCAAAGACTTTTACAATAATAGATTTTTAGAGTGGCTCAGTTGGTTAAGTGTATGACTTCAGCTCTGGTCATGACCTCGAAGTTCCTGGGTTTAAGCCCCACGTCGAGCTCTGTGCTGACAGCTCAGGGCCTGGAGCCTGCTTCACATTCTGTGTCTCCCTCTCTCTCTGCCCCTCCCCTGCTCGTGCTCTGTCTCTCTCTGTCTCTCAAAAATAAATACGTGTTAAAAAAATTAAAAAATATATAATAGACTTTTAACGAAGGAAGTCTTTGGAGAGTCTTAAATGAGCCCCTTCTGGTGCTGTCCCTGGGATATCCGCAGTGGTCATTAACATCAGTTACTGGCGTCCCAGGTGTAGCCCACCGTTTACAGGCCTGAGCCATACTAACGGCACCAGGTTGGTGTTGAATGGCCTCGCTCGCCTTGTTGAAAACCAGTAGTTGGGTAACACCCTGACTAGGTAATTTGGAAGTTGTCCTTTGGGATCCATATATTTTAATTTCAAGACCTTAATTCATGAGCAAGTCTATTCAACGAGGAGCAGGCACGGGGAATTGCACAGAACTGCAGAAAATGTCCACCAGGCCAATTACACCAGCCCTGGACCTTTAACAGCTCTGGTGCTGGGCATGTCCCGCCGCTGAGAAAGCGCGTATCGTTTCACTATTTGCTTTGCGTGTGTTTCAGCGAGTAGGGATTTCTGCTTTTACTCAGGTTGATTTATTTTTCTTTTCCTTGGTAATTGTTGAAAAACAAAATAAAACCTCCTGTGGGCCTCTCAGAACTTCTGGAAAAGTCTGTTTGCTGAGGATAGCTGAATCTGAGAATCGTGGAGAGCGGGGCTGGAAACCGCTTGTCTGCAGCCCTCTTCTTTCCTAGGTGTGTCTGGGTGTGCAGGGGGCTCCTGGGGACACCCCGAGGGAGCAAGGGCTATCCCTGGGCAGCCAGCAAACCAAACCAAACCAAACCAAACCAAACCAGACTGGGTTTGTGTTGGCTGGAGGCACGAGAAAACCTTGCTGATGGCACCAGAAAGGACGGCCACACCCTAACGGGCACAAAATTCTCCTCACCTCTAACTGCGAAAAAGGGGGGAAAACAGTTTGCAATGTCTTAATACAAGAGTCCTTTTAACCCAGAGCTACTACCTTATGCTCCGAAGGCCACTTTGAGGCCGTTTCCAATTGTAATCCCACTTCGGGGGGATTTACAGAGGGGATGGTGGGCATTCTGTTCCAGGTTAAGTGTCCTGCAGGCCTCAGGAGGGTGCCGCTTCCTTAGGTGGGCAGGTGGAGTTCCTAAAAATGAGCGAACGTCTGTGGAGTCGGCTTGATCGGGGTAGAAACTGCCACTGGTAAGTCTCTCTCCAGAGAGTTCACTGCCAGCGTGTCCTTGGCACTTGTCCCCTTCCTCGGTGGCTGCCCCTGTCTGGATCAGGGGCCTGCCAGGGTGGCAGGGGCTTGTGGATTTCTTCTTCCCCACAGCTGTCCAGGTCTTTTATTTATACCCACCTTCTTATAGAAAGCATTTAAGGTAACTTGGAAGATACGTAAAATTACAAATGAATGGGATAACTGATTTGCTGACTAGATGAATTTCAGTTCTTTCCAGCTCTGAGAACCTAAGAGTTGACACGTATGAGATCCCTTCTACATACAAGAATACACACAAACAGTCCTGAAATACACACAAAAGGAAATCCTGTGGGGCGCCTGGGTGGTTCAGTCAGCTAAGCATCTGACATTGGCTCAGATCATGAGCTCATGGTTTGTGAGTTTGAGGCCCACATCAGGCTCTTTGCTGTCAGTGCAGAGCCTGCATCAGATCTTCTATTTCCCACACCCCCTCCCCCCCCAAGCCCCTTCTGTGCTCACGAGTGTTCATGCACTCTCTCACTCTCTTAAAAATAATATATATATTTTAAAAATAAGTAAAATAAAAACAAGCCCTAAATCTGAAAAGAAGACCCACCACCTGGTACCTACGATTTGGTTGTGCAGTGACTGTTTTCCAATTTCATACATGTAAGTCTATTTTACTCACTTGGAGAGAGGCATGCAAAGGGCCTACTGAAGCGTGGGCCTGTAGGAGGTATGTAATAGAACTTCTGGCCTGATGTGAGCCCAGCCCTGGAGACAGTTGTTCATAAAGTCTACAGCAAATGATATGACATTTCCATTACTTACCCCTATGATGGGGGCCAGTTGCTACCTGCCCTTAAGTCTTTTTAAATGTCTCGAGCATTTAATGGAATATCCAGTGTCTGGATTTCAAGCACAGAAACGGACTCTGGTGAGTTCTTACAGAAATGGAATTTCATTTCAACCCCTTTTCAAAAGATGGGGGTAGGTCACAGAATGTGTGGACATCTGTGGACTCTGGAAAGGGTAGTAACAAGGAAGGAGGGTGGGTAGCAAGGTGACCTTGTGGGAACTTGGTCGCACTGGTACTGCTGACTTAACACCCAGCAGGTCCTTGTCCTGGCCACCCTAGAGTCACAAAACTGCCATTGCCACGGCAATTTCTCAGTGGCCTCAGCCTCCGTGCCTCAGTCCCTCAAGAATTAAGCCTTGAATTTCAGGCCATGCCTTGAGAGCCAAAACGAATGACTTGACTTTGTTTTCCTCTCTGGCTGTCCAGTTCCATTAGGCAGCCACTTCGCCCTGTAACCCTTGCATCCTTCAGGCCCTGAACACCATTCTGTGACAGACCCAGCCCAGTCCCTCAAGCCCTGCCCTCAGTGGGCACTTCATTTCAGGTGGCTTCCAGTAATAACTCAGCCAGCAACTTTCCCACTGTGGCTCCAGATCCCGACTCTGAATATCCCACAGCCAAGGAACAATCTGGTCTCTTCCCATTTCCCTAGGAGTCGGTTGTTGGCAACCTGTTCACAGTTATCAATGTGTCCCCTGCTAGGCTGTCAACTCCACGAGGGTGGGACGTGAATAAAGGATTTCAAAAGTGCTTAGAAATTCCTATGCTTAGGAAATTCTTCCCTGAGATTCTAAAGTCTTCCATGTATAGCCAAGGCCAGCCATTCAAGAACTGTGTATGTTTTTTCAGGGAGCAGCAGCATCATGGGGGAACCTTGATCCTCTTTGAAGGGCAGAGAGTAACCAACCCCTGGTTATAATCTTCTGGTCCATTACTGTTTCGAGTCAGTTTTGCAGTGATGGGTGGGTTGGCTTACCTGGATCCACCCATGGTAACTTAATTAAGGTGGGGGTCCCAGATCAGGGGCTTCTTGCTTAGCTCCTCAGTGAAGTGCATTCAGGTGGAAAACCTTAGACCTTCATGCTAAGCTATGACCTCTGAGCGACTGGCTGGGAACTTCAAGAGACTCAGGTTTGTGAAGATTTGAAAGAGCCATGATCTGCAGGGTGCAGTGTAGAGATTTTTATAGATGCACGATGGACTTAAGTTTTTTGTTGACTTTTGCGGAGTGATTATTTACGAGGCATCGCTTAGAAATTGATCAAACAAAATTCCCTCAGTTCTAAGGACCCGTTTGTCTATGTACTAACATTACAAATAGTGTTTGCTGGATTCATTGGTGTCCAACCCTTTCGTTTCTGGGGATACCAGTGCACTGAGTACTAGCCAAGGGGAAGCTATTATGCGTTAGCGCATCTTGGAGAAAGTTGCTTATTAGTAAAATGCATCGTTGCCAAGTTTAGACACTCTTAGAAAGACCTGACCTGAAAGGCGCCTTCAGATCTTCACTCGAACTTTTTTTTTTTTAATTTTTTTTTAATGTTTTATTTATTTCTAGGAGAGAGAGAGAGAGACAGCGTGAGCAGGGGAGGGTCAGAGAGAGAAGGAGTCACAGAGTGAAACAAGCTCCAGGCTCTGAGCTGGCAGTCAGCACAGAGCCCGACGCGGGGCTCTAACCCACAAACCGCAAGATCATGACCTAAGCGAAAGTCGGACGCTTAACCGACTAAGCCACCCAGGCGCCCCCTCACTCGAACTTCTTAATCTAAGGAGAGAAACAGAGTGTACGTAAGATGCACGCTGCCTGGAACTCTCATCTGCCCCTCCTTTTAAAAACTCCAAGCCTCTGGCGAAGGAGGCTGAGAAGTTAATAACATGATCCTGAAGCCTAGATAGTTCTCAGCACTCTTTAATGCACCATGGTTTCTTCTCTTCTGCTTGGTGTTTGTTTTCCAGATTATTTTTTTCCATAATGCGCTAATGTTGCCTGGTTTTGAGGAGCTGCGCAGGCTCTTAGGACTTGGCCCAGTCTCCTGGTGCAGAGCCTGCATCTGGCTGTGGCCCACCTGTTCTCCCGCCTGTTTCCCGGATGCCCCACTCCCGACGGGAGGGTGCGGGAGGCCGCGGGCAGGCCAGAAGCTGCACAGCTGGGACTCATTCAGGGCAAGCCCCGGGCGGGCAGGCCCAGCCCAGAGTGGAACCTCGTTCTCTGTCAAGTGCGGGCCAACCCCATCTGCCCCACTCCTTCTTCACACGAACTGTTCTCCTGGTTTCTTTGCAAAGTAATTTTACACCAGCCCATCCAAGCTGCGGCAAGGAGTTGAAACTTAAGCATTAGGCCCATTGGGAAACGGGAACAAAAATTAAACAGCCCAAAATATTATCCTTTTTACCCATTCCAACCCTGATTGCATGGCCTCCGGCCGGAATGTGGCGCATGTGCCTCAGAGCACACAGTGCAACAGCTGGAATTTATCAATGGGCCCCATATTAACCCATTGGTTCCAGGAGGTGGGATTTCCTGAACCCAAAGCACTAATTTTTGCACTTTCTTTGGTCTTTCCTTTCTGACTTCTAGAGAATCAGGGAGCGTGTGTGGGCAAACAGGCCAAATCGAACGGCAGCGCGCTGCTCCTCCGTTAGGTTCCCCCTGCAAACTGAGAAGCCCAGAGAGAAAGGAAAACACATTCGGACGGCCGTTTGTTTATTGTTCCTCGCAGGTATGCTGAGGTCTCCATGTTCCTGCCCAACTTTGCCTGTGGCCTTTGGAAAATAAGACCCGAAATAACATTGACCACTCCTCCTCCTCCCCATCGCGCCTTCCTGAACCAGTTAAATAGGCGTGGGAATGCTGGATGGGAAGAGGGGTGCTGGCAGTCTCTGGGCCAAGTCCCCCCCTTCGTCTGAACCCCCACGGAAGAGTCACGAGAAGCTGCGGTGCATGCACTGGTGGCGGGGCGCCGGAAAAAACCCTGAAAACAGTAGGCAGCTTCTTACAGGCTTTCACGATTGGCTCAGTGTTTCTCTCGTCTCCACTCCAGAGCTGCTCGGGGCTCACCCATAGGAGCCTGCAAGCAGCCAGACCGTCGGCGGAAATTAAACTTCAGCCAGGTGGAAGGCAAGCTCTTTTCGGGCCAGTTAGTCGGCCTCCACCCGGGCTGCGCAGGCGCAGCACTTGTAGTAGGCGTGGCCACGTGAGCACGTGAGTAAGGGCCCCTCGTCCAGTGCCAGCCACAGCTAGGCTAGGATCCAGGCAATGGTAGTTCCCGCTGCCTCCCTCTCCTGCTTCTGCATGAATTACCCTCCAAAGATCACCATGTGCTCTGTACATGTGGGTCCACGGTCAAGTGGCCGGCGGGTAAATAGCGCTGGCATTTTCCCATGAATTGCAAACGTTCAGAGCTCAGCAGCCAAGTGTGCGCATACGCCGCGTGCGTTTGCCCTCCTCTGCCTCTGCTGTCCCTTTCCCAAACACCCCGACTCTCCCCGATGGATCCCTGCCTCAGGCCAGCAGAGGCCTCTCTGTTTCTAGTAAGCACGTTGGCTGGGTGGGACTGCTCATAGACCCTCCAAACGCCCCTCCAAGGCCCAGGGGCCTGGGGTGAGGTGCGCAGGATTTGAGAGAACACAGAAGCCTCCATCCTGGCTTGCAGAGCAGAAGAGAAGGGGCGTTCTCCCACAATGCATGAGGCTTTTCCTAAAGTATGACCTGCGGCCTTGGGGTTTCATTACCCACATGTGCTGGAGTGGAGACCAGAACTGAGGTGAATATAGGGTACCCCCATCTTAAGGTTTCAGGCCAGGAGGAGCAGGGAGGGAGGGCAGCCTGGCAGCCAGCAGGGAGAGGCCAGCTGAAGAGCTCAGACAGAAGCAGGTGGGTGGCCATTGCCGGGGGGCCCACAACAGAGGCTTCCAGGGTGTTCCGAATGCTGTGATGTGTGGGACCCAGGAACCAGTGCCTGGCTGCTCTCCATTCTAGAAGTATTAGTTACTTTCGTCCAAGCTGGGGGGAGAGGGGGTCTCCTATCCTGAAAAATGCCAGTTCCCCCATGAAGGGTGTGTCATCAAGAGTTTGTGGACCAGTTTCCTATAGGACAAGGGCTCTTGCAGACAAGCAGGAGAAAAGAAAGGAGAAAGAGGAAGAGTGTTGCCATAGTTTATCTCCTTGACAGTTATGCCCTGGCAGCCCGGACAAGTGGCGAAACAGTCTCTTTAAAAGTAAATAAGAAAGGCATGAAAAACTAGCTAATAGTCTTAACCTTAGACCTGACTTTCATTCACTTATAAACACCCTTAAAAAAAATAGCCCAGATTTGTTTAAAAGACCTGGATGATCTATAAGGAGGTGGTGACGCAGGTTGGGGAAGAGCTGCTCAGGCAGGTGTGGAAATGAGCTAGAGGAGAGGCAGCAGGGGCGCGGGGTGGGGGTGGGTCAGGGGCACCTGGAAGGGAGGCTGTGGAGTGGGCAGCCAGGAAAGCCGAGGGCGGGCCTCACCCGCAGCACCCCATCAGCCCCATTCCTGGGCTCAGTGGGCCGCAGGGAAAGCCTGGGGTGGAGCTCCGGGAGAGCTCTGATCCTTAATAGAAATGAAAGGTAGAGAATATTGAATTTCTGATTAGGCCTGCTGCCTGATGCTCATCAGCTCAGCTCTGAGTCCTCATGGGCCACGGATCATTTTTATGACTGGTGAATAAATGACTATTATCTCCATGATATCCCCAGCAAAAGGGCCCAGCCTGCAGCGACTCTAGCGCCATGCCTCAGGGTGGGGAAGGGCTGGGCGCAGCAGCCGTTTTCTGCTCCTTGGTGGCTCTGGGACTGCCCAGGAAAGCCACACCTGAGAAGGTCTTGAGTGCAGACAGCTAGCCAGCTGGGAAGGGGCAGGGAGAGGGCTGTGGGAGTGTCTTGTGCGGCCTGTAACTGGCAGTCTCCACGCCATCCTGGCTCTGCCCACGATCCACATACCCATGAAGGAGGGTGCAGGCTCCCAGCCCCTTCTGGGAGTAGGGAACAGAACCTCTGTCCGAATCGCCCGTTTCTCCAGCAGACACCAGGCCCTGCTGCCTGCAGGTGTAAGTCTGTAAGGCGCAGAGGCAGGGCCTCATCTGAGTTGAGTGATAAGGGGCGGCTTTACTGTTTGGGAAGCGGACGGACAAGCACCTTCCTGAATGCGAGCCTGTCACAGCATTTTCTTGTTCTGCTGTCCCTCTGGGCACCATCTCTAGACCCAAGGGCAGCAGGAGCCCCAGGCTGCCTGCCGGGGCTGGATAATGCAGGCACAGTGCTGCAGTCACATTTAATTTTCTTAAGCTGTCACATCTCAGCCTCTGGAAGACACCGCTCCCTGGAGAAGGAAACTCAGCCTTGCCTTCATGGTTCCCCTTCTGTGCGCCAAATGGCTCCAGCGCCTAACGTCTGCGATGGGTCATCAATTAGCCCGGTGAAGTCAGCGGGGAGACGGCCAGCCTGCCTGGAGACCGCTCCCGGGATTCTCCACCCTCCCTTCCTCTATATGCAATTTCAGTTTCAGGATCACCAGCGTTCACCCGATCCGAAGAGAAGACCCAGGCCAGAGCTCCCAAAGGCCCACAAGAACCCCTGGGCCTTGGCACTGTCCCAGATGCTGGCCCTAAGGAAAAGCAGGGCTTTCTGGCCCCTGTCCGCCCCTCCTGCACGCAGTTTCCTTCCTCTGGTTTTGTAATCTCTGTTAGTTGCCAGGCACTTTCCATTGTATGTGACTTCATCGTGGACTTGAGGCTCCATCAGTCCGGCAAGTGGGGACGGAGCCAAACAGTGCTCCGATCAACTTCACCCTCCAGTGTGTTCTGGGCTCACTCAGCACAAACAGGCGCTTCTTTTCCACGCAGGCGGCCAGCTCCCCAGACGAGCCTGAGGCCCCCTCTGCCGGCCGCCAGCCTCCACGGCACCCAGCGAAAGGCCAGAAAGTTATCGGGCGTTTTTCTCAGCACCCGAAAACAACTGAGAATGGGAAACAATGCCAGAATTTGTCCGGCTTGTCATACTTAACTTGGTAACCCTCACTCCGCTAAGCTGACTTACCAACCTTCTGTGTTTATGCACCACTTCTATGTACACCGTTTAGATGTGTCCTAGGAGGCACCACATACCCTGCATGAAACGTGACGGCTCATCCCATGAGCCCCAGCGAGCCCTGCTGTGTAGGGTCAGTGTTCCATTTGCTTCTTCACTCAGACATCTCCCTGAGATGCCATGTTGAACACAGAGCCCTGCACATCACAGCTGCAAGTACTTCTGAATAAATGTGTCAGCGACTCTTTGAATGACTCAGTGGGTGGTTTGTTGCTATGTGGGAGAAAGGTCTGGTCACTGAGCTATTGAAAAATAAAAAAAAGGCATGCTCTCTTACAGCTCACTGGGCCAAGTCACCAATGTCTCTCAGAAGTTGCCCAACCTGGTACCTCTCGTGCCAAATACCTGGCACCACTGTCTAACCTCAGAAGGGACAGTTCACCGGAATTTGTGAGCCGGAAATTCTAAGAGTGTCTTCGTGAACACACATCATGCTGAAATTCTCACAGGTAGACCGAGATACAGACTCATAAGCACCAAGTCAGGCCACACACAATAAAAATAGACTAATGACCCAAAGGGTGCGTTGTTGTTTTTTTTTTTTCATTGCCTCTCAGGGCGGATTTCCTGAGGAGTAGGAGTGTGAAGCCTTTGCCCCTCGCCTCAGGAAATCCTGACTCCCCAGATGGCTGTTAGAGCAAACACCTCTATAACTTCCCCCTCAGAACCAGGAAGAGGCCTAATCAAAGACCTTTCTCTTGTCTTTGGAAGGCTGAAGGGAAAGGACAATGGCTTCTGCGGTGCAGCTGGTCTTAAAGGGAAGTCATCTGCCACAGCTTCTGAGCAGAGTGAGGCTCATTGCTGCAGTGTGGCTGAGGTCCGTGCTGGGGGTGCAAGTGCCCACCTGGTCCTCACTGAGGTTTCTATGCACCTTTCTCCCATGAGGCAGCTCTATCATGGTCAGAACCACTGGTGGAAGCCGGGGAAGGCCCCTCTTTCAGGTCACAGGGGGCCTCTGTTGTGCTGTCCCAGACTGGTGTCTCCACATTAACCCATGGGCACACTCCTCCAACCCCCCGCCCCTCAAGGACTGCCCTGCTAAGCCGCCTTTCCGCATTAGGTCCAAACTCCTTAATGGCTCCCCGAGGCCTGGGTTCTCCCCACGGCCCTCCCCACAGTGGCCCCTTGTCCTCCTGGTGCCCCACAAAGCCCCCACCCCTAGCCTTTGCCTTCTATTCTTTCAGCGGCCACACCTCCCGTGGTCATCCTCTGTTCAGTCTTCTCACCCAGGCCACGTTCCACCTTGTTCTTTCATCTGTCCTTGAACTTCACTTCAACTGCCCCCTTTTCACAATTTCCATGGCACTTAAGTATCAGGAAGAACCTGATGATATTTTTGTCTCTGTGACTCTGTGTTAAATCCTTTGAGGACAGGTACTGAGGGGACTGACAGAGGACGAGTCCCCCATCGACTTCAGCCCTTGGGCTCTGGGCCTGGCTGTGTGCTCCTCTTTAACTCTCTGACAAATTACCCCACCTCAGTTGTTCCCAACTGGGGGTGATTTCACAGTGTCTGGAGACTTTTTTCATTGCCACCCCTGGGATGGTGATCCCAGCCTCTGTTGCACACAGGCTGAACTTCCTATAATGCACCGTGAAGGACCTCCAGCAAGGGGTTATCTGGCCCCAAACATCAATAGTGCCAAAAAGTGAGACACCCTGCCTGGCGACCTCCAGGTCCCCCACCTGTAAAGGGGAAAGGTTGTGAACAAACCAACTGAAATGATTTGTGTGAAAATATCATCTGGTTTCTAGCTGTTTCTATTCGGGTCTCTAACCCTCACCACAGTGTCTCTTTCTGCAGAGTCAGGACAGTGTGAGGATAACAGCCAACATCGAAGGAACACTTATTATGGATTATCTCATTTGATCTTCGAAGAAACCAACTAGTATGGGCCCTGCTTTCCAGAAGGGAAAATGGATGCTTATGGCCCCGAGAAGGCTGCCAAGGAAGGGCGCACACCCAGCGCTGCAACTGGGACTTCTGAGCTCACTCTAACCGTTGGTCAGGTCACCTTGAGACAATTGTAAAAGCATTTGGAAATGGAGAAGGGCTGTACAAGTGTGATTGTGGTTCTCTCTCTCTTTCTCTCTCACGCTACCTCTCCCACAGCACGGTGTGGGGCCTGCAATTGAGACACAATAAATCCTTGCAGATTAATTCAATATGGATTCCTCTGGGGAGTCAGAAGAGGCTGAAAAGCTGAGGGATGCTGTGTGGACTGCAAGCTAAATTACTAGAAACTTGGAGAGTGCTGGAAGCCGAGAAAAGTTTCAGTGGCTCGGAGACCTTGTGAGTAGGACAGCTCACAGCCCACACCCAGCCTGACCACCGTTCTCAGAGGACATTACCAGTGCACCTGTTCATACAGGTAGCGAATGGAATCAGCAACCAGGGCCCAGGGCAGCCTTCTCCCTGGAGGCGGCAGTGCTCTCAACCAAGATTGAAGACCAAGAGCTTGCAGGACTGAGCATGACAGTGTGACATCCACAGCATGACTGCCCCCTGCAACAATGCCTTATTCTCCATTGAGAAGGATTTTAGTCTCCAGGGAGAGGCTACCAGGTTCCTTCTGGAGACACATATGACCATGAGGATGAGCATAGAAGGCCTAGCCTCAGTGGTACACCATCTGCCAAATCATAGTTAACCGTTGTCTTCCTATCTTTAATGACACATAAAGTCATTGTGACTTGCTTTTCGTGACCTGGCCAGCTTTGAGGAACCCAGTTCCTCATCTCCATTCATCACTTCCTCTTTGTTTTTCCATTTTGGCCAGTGCAAGACTAAATTTGTATATGAAGATCTCTTTCCAAGGTTCTTCTCTGAAAAGCATTCTGAGATTAGGAATGGTTCTTCTGCCCTAAGACTAATGACATTCACAGAATTCTCCGAACAATACGCAGGAGGTAATGTAGTCCTTCTGGTAGGAAAAACATCAATCCAATAAGAAGATAACATATTGCCCATTCCCCTGTAAATAAAATGTGCCCCATCAGTTTCTCTTCTGCCTGTGAATGATGACCAATTTATCAAGTATACACTGACTAATGATTTCCATGGGGACAACCGCTCTTCTGATAAAGTGTTACTGCTCTAGCTGCATTATTATAAACAACATTCAATTTATGGAGTTAGGAAACAGATGCATTTCTCAGTAATGTGTCACCATTATCTAGAACCAGCCATAAAATCTAGGCTGTCATATATTTTCTGGTTGCAAACTTTAAGCAATTAATATTCCTATAAAAGTCTTGATCACAAGTCCAATTTAGAAATTAGTTGCTCAATATGATGATTAAATTTCAGAGCTGGAACTTGCTGTGGCCAAATGTGAATAGCCAAATGTGACAAATCTTATACAACTTTTCAGACGGAAGGAACTGTTTGAGACATTGGGGATTTTTGGTGAATTTCAAATGAGGCACCTTCACCTTAGGAAAGTGCCACAGTGTTGCTCGGCCTTCCAGAGGAAGATGAGTCACTGGTATTTTCCTGCATCAAATACCATGGCTGTTCCCTAGGCTTCAGTCAGTGTTATGGAGGCAGCAAATGCAGGCCCAGATGGACACCACACCTTGATGGATTGGAGAATCTCAACACTGCCGTCTCCAGAAGGGCTTAGATGGCACTCCCTTTCTTTCCCCAGCTCAGGGAAGGCATATAAAGGTGCCAGGACCCTAGAGGAAAAGTAAGAGCCATAAAATAGTGGGAGAATAAAGGTTGGAATGCTATTTGAAAACATGACCCTCTAGCGTATAGAGTCCATATAGCAGACCCTGAGTGGGAAGAGGGACAAAGTGCTTGGGACATTGTCACTAACCAATCAGTTATTTTAAATACATGGGCGAGGCCATGCTCAAAATTTCAGTCCATAATATGTCAGCAAAACAGTTTTGTTTTCTCATTCAGTTTGCAAAACCTACTTGAGCATTCAGGTCACATTGAAATATGTCATTTGTTTCCTGAGTCATTTCAAAAGAGCTGTCTTTTGTGTATCTGCAGGCTACCCGGGACGGTGATGAATTCCGAAGATGAATTTCACTGTATTGAACCTGGCCTATCGCGTTTAAAATTAAAGAGGTGAGAAGAAACCACCACTCGCTGATGGTAAATGTCTGGAGAAATGAGTACTCATACACACTGTCACGAATGTGCACGCTGTTATGTTATGAAACTTGGGGAAGACAATCTGGCGATAAGTTTCAAAACCTATATCTTTTGACCTGGCCATTTCACTTCCAAGAATTTACCCTGAAGGATTTTTTTTTTCTTTTTTTTTTTTGCCATTGAGTTGTAAGAGTTCTTTATATATTTTGGATATTAGCCCCTTATCGAACATACGATTGGCAAATATTTTCTTCCATTCTGGTATTGCCTTTTTGTTTTGTCCATAGTTCTTTGGCTATGCAAAAGCTTTTTAGTTTGATACAGTCCCATTTGTTTATTTTAGCTTCTGTTGCTCTTGCAGGTGGAATCAGATGCAAATTAATATTACTGAGACTGATATCAAGGAGCTTACTGCCTATGTTTTCTTCTAGGAGTTTTACGGTTTCAAGTCCTACCTTCTAGTCTAATCTGTTTTGAGTTTATTTTTGTGTATGGTGTAAGAGAGTGGTCCCGTTTCATTCTTTTGCATGTAGCTGTCCAGTTTTCCCAGCACCGTCTATTGAAGACACTGTTCCGCATTGTATAGTCTTTCCTCCCTATCGTAGATTAATTGATCATTTAAGTTTGAGTTTATTTCTGGGCTCTCTATTCTGTTCTATTGATCCATGTATCTGTTTTTGTGCAAATACCATACTGTTTTGACCACTAGATATTTGTAGTATAGTTTAAAATCAGGGAGTAAGACACTGCCAGCTTTGTTCTTCTTTCTCAGATTGCTTTGGCTATTCAGGTTTTTTGTGGGTCCATGAAAATTTTAACATTTGTTGTGATTGTGTGAAAAATGCCTTTGGTATTTTGATAGGGATTACCTTGAATCTGTAGATTGTTTTGGGTAGTAAGGACGTTTTAACAATGTTAATGCTTCTGATCATGAGCATGGAATATCTTTTCATTTGTTTGTGTTTTCTTTGATTTCTTTGATCAGTGTCTTAACATTTTCAGAGTATAGGTCTTTCACCTCATTGGTTAAATATATTCCTAGGTATTTTATTCTTTCTGATAAAATGGTGAATGGGATTGTGTTTCTTAATTTCTTTATCTGATAGCTTATTTTTAGTGTATAAAAATGCAACTGATTTCTGTATATATATATGTATATATATATATATATATATATATATTTTTTTTTTTTTTATCCTGCAACTTTGGTGAATTAATTTATCAGTTCTAACAGGGTTTTTGTTTTTGTTTTAGTCTTTAGAGTTTTATGTGTAGTACAATGGTCGTCCACAGATAGTGACAGTTTTACCTCTTCCTTTTACCAGTTTGGAAGCCTTTATTTTTCTTGCTTATCTTCTCTGGCTAGGACTTCCAATATTGTGTTTAATAAAAAGAGGCAAGGGTGGGCATCCTTGTCTCATTCCTGACCTTGGGAAAAGCTTTCAACTTTCAACTCAACTTTTCACTGTTGAGTATGATAGCTTTGGGTTTGTCATATACAGACTATTATCTACATCTATATCTATATCTTAAGATATACAATTTCTCTCTACCTGTTTTGTTGGGAGTTTTTTAAAATCATAAATGGGTGTTGGATTTTGTCAAATGCTTTTCTGCATCTATTTCAATGATTATATGATTTTCATCCTTCATGTAGTGTATTGTTGAATTGGTTCGTTAACATCTTGTCAATGATTTTTGCATCTATGTTTATCAAGGATATCAGCCTATAATTTGTATCTGTGTGTGTGTGTGTGTGTGTGTGTGTGTGTATGTGTGTGGTATCTTTGGTTTTGATATGAGGATAATGTGATCTGTTAAAGTGAGTTTGGAAGTGTTCCTTTCTCTTCAATTACTTTAGAATCATTTGAGAAGGATAGTTTTTACTCTGTTTTGAATGTTTGGTAGGATTTACCAGTGACGCTGTCTGGTCTTGGACTTTTGTTTGTTGGAAGTTTTTTTGATTACAGATTCATTATCATTACTAGTAATTGGTCTGTTCATATTTTCTATTCTTCATAATTAAGTCTTATAAAACTATGTGTTTCTAGGACTTTATCCATTTCTTCTAGGTGGTCCAAATTTTTGGTGTATTATTTGTTCATTGTAGTCTCTTATGATCCTTTGTATTTCTCTGGTATCTGTTGTAACTTCTCTTTTATTCTTTATTTCATTTGGACCTTCTCTCCTATTTTTCTTGATGAGTCTGTCAAAAGGTTTGTCAACTGTGTTTATCTTTTCAAAGAATCAGGTCTTAATTTCATTAACCTTTTCTTTTTTTTAATGTTTATTTTTGAGAGAGAGAGAAAGAGAGAGAGAGAACGAGTGGGGAGGGCCAGAGAGAGAGGGAGACACAGAATCCAAAGCAGCTCCAGGATCTGAGCTGTCAGGACAGAGCTTGACGTGGGGCTCAAACCCATAGAGTGTGAGATCATGATCTGAGCCAAAGTCAGATGCTTACCCGACTGAGCCACCCAGGCACACCCCTTCATTAATCTTTTCTATGTTTTTTTGTTGTCTCTATTTCATTTATTTCCACTCTGATATTTATTATTTCCTTCCTTCTACTAACTTTAGGCCCTTTTTTCCCCTAGTTCCTTTAAGTGTAAAGTTTAGATTGTTTATTTGAATTTTTTAAAATTTGTTTCTTGAGGTAGGTTCATATTGCTATGAACTTTCCTCTTGGAACCGTCTTTGCTGTGTCCCATAGATTTTGGAATGTTGTGTTTCCACTTTTATTTGACTCAAGATATTTTTTGATGTTACATTTACATTTAATTTCTTCATTTGGTTATTTAGACTTCATGTACTTATGTTTCCCATTTCTCTTCTTGTAATTGATTTCCAGTTTCCTCCTGTTGTGATTAGAAAAGATGCTTGTTATGGTTTCAAATCTTCTTAAATTTATTGAGACTTGTTTCGTGGCCAGCATGTGATCTATCCTGAAGGGTGTTTGTATGCACTTGAAGAATGTGTGATCTGCTGCTTTTGGACAGAATCTTATGTAAATATCTAATAAGTCCATCTAGTCTAATGTGTCACTTAAGGCTGAGGTTTTCTTACTGGTTTTTTGTATGGGTAAAATATCCATTGATGTAAGTTGGGTATTTAAGTCCCCTACTATGATTGTATTGCTGTGAATTTCTCCCTTTATGTCTGTCGATATTTGCTGTGTATATTTAGTGTTCCTATTTGAGGTGTATAAATATTTACAAATGTTATATCCCCCTGTCAGATTCACCCCTTTATCATAATGAAATTCTTTCTTTGTCTTTTGTTACAGTCTTTGTCTTCAAGTCTATTTTTCCTGATATTAAGTATTGCTATTCCAGTTTTCCTTTCATATCCATTTGCAGGGAGTGTCTTTTTCCATCCCTTCACTTTCAATCTGTGTGTCTTTAGCTCTGAAGTGAGTCTCTGGTAGGCAGTATACAGATGGGTGAAATGTTTCTATCCATTCAGCCATGTCTTTTGACTGCAGAACTTAGTCTATTTACATTTAAATTAATTATTGATAGATATATACTTATTGCCGTTTTGTTAATTGTTTTCTGTTTGTTTTGTAGTTTTTCTCTGTTCCTTTCTTCTCTTGCTCTCTTGTGGTTTGATTTTTTTTTTTTTAGTGTTATGTTTAGGTTCCTTTCTAATTATTTTTGTGTGTATCTATTATCAGTTTTTGGTTTCTGGTTATCATGAAGTTCATATATAACTACCTATTTATATAGCAGCCTATCTTAAGTTGATAGTCACTTCAATTTGACTACATTCTAAAAGCACTACATTTTTTTTATTCCACTGCCCCGTTTTATGTTTTTGACATCTTTGACATATTTTTATTTTGTGTATCCCTTACCTAATTATTATAGTTATAGTTTTTACTACCTTTTTCTTTTAACCTTCATACTAGCTTTATAAGTGATCCACTATTTTTACTGTATTTGCCTTTACCAGTGAGATTTTTTTTCCCTATGATTTATTTCTAGCTATGACCCTTTCGTTTCGCCTTAAAAAGTCCCTTTAACAATTCTTGTAGGCCAGCTTCGTGGTGATAAACTCCCTTAGCTTTTTCTTGTCTGGGAAACTGTTTCTCTCTCTTTCAATTATGAATTATTACCTTGCCAGGGAGAGTATTTTGGGCTGGAAGTCTTTTCCTTTTAGCATTTTGAATATATCATGTTTCTCTCTTCTACCCTGCAATATTTCTGCTGAAAAATCTGATAGTCTTATGGGAATTCCTTGTAACTAGTTCTTTTATTCTTGCTGCATTTAAGATTCTCTCTTTATTTTTAACTTTGACATTTTTAATTATAATGTGTCTTGGTGTGGAACATTTTGGGTTCATCTTGTTTGGGATCCTGTGTTTCTTGAACTTGCTTGTCTGTTTTCTTCCCCAGGTTAGAGAAGTTCTCAGCCATTATTTCTTTAAGTAAGTATTCTGCTCCTTTCTCCCTTCTCCTTCAGGATAATGTTAATATGCTTCTTGTTTTCCCACAGATGACTTAGGCTATCCTTATTTTAAAAATTCTTTTTTGTTCTTTCTGTTGTTGTGTTTGGATAATTTCCACTACCTTATCTTCCAGGTCACTAATCTATTTGGTATCATCTAGTCTGCTATTGATTACTTCTAGTGTATTTTTCAGTACAGTTATTGAATTCTTCAGCTCTGTGAGTTTCCTATTTGGTACTTATATTTTCTCCCTTTATTGAAGTTTTCACTGTGATCATCTATCCTCTTGAGTTTGGTGAGCATCTTTATGGCCGTTAACTCAAAGTCTTTTTAAAAAATGTTTATTTATTTTTGAAGGAGAGAGAGAGAGACAGAAGGTGAGTGGGGAGGGGCAGAGAGAGAGGGAGACACAGAATTGGAAGCAGGCTCCAGGCTCTGAACTGTCAGCACAGAGCCTAACGGGGGCTTCAACTCACGAGGTGTGAGCTCATGACCTGAGCTGAAGTTGGACGCTTAACCAACTAAGCCTCACAGATGCCTCCATTAATTTGAACTCTTAGTCAGGTATGTATTTACCAAGTAAATTACTGATTCCATTTTATTAAGATTCTTTTTATCTGAGATTTTATCTTGTTCCTTCATTTGGAACAGTTCCTTTGTTTCCTCATTTGCCTGACTGTGTTTGTTTCTGTGTGTTATGTGAAACAGTTCTCTCTCCCTATCTTGAAGGAATAGCTTTGGATAGGAGATGAACCTTATTTTTTAACCTTGCCCTGATTCTTTGATGTCTCTTCAGCTGTCTCCTCAAGTATTTCAGACTCTTGGGGTTCAGAAGCACAACCCCCACCCTGTTACTTGAGCCTCATGCTCAAGGGGCATATCCTGTGTGGGTTGTGGTGCCTTTTTTCTCCGATGGAGTCACGGGAGCAGTGCATGGGGGCAGGAATGCTCTGGTGGTGTCATGCCAGCAGTATAGGCTGGGGGAGGGCTGTTTGCCCAGGACTGTTAGGTGAGAGAGTGAGGGTATAAAAATGGCACCTGCCAGTGTAGCACCAGCACCAGCAAGGAAGAGGGAGCCCATAAAAATGGCATCTGCCAGTGTTCCCTCCCGACAGACTTCTTTCTGCTCGGGTAGCTTGTTAGCTGTTCTAGTTATGATCAAGTGATCTCTCTTCAGTAAGAGAGGGGTCTGGTCTGGGCAGCTGGAGCTGGTGACCTGCATTCACCTAGTTGGTGGCTCTATGAGACCCAGCCCTAAGCCTCCAGATTTCTCCAGACAGAAGCCATGGCAGGGTGAGGACCAGGCGTGTCCATCCATGTGTGTATATGTGCCTGCCGGCCAGTGTCTGTCCAAGTGTGTGTGGGTGTGCGTGCAGGCAAGCCTGTGTGCCAGCCAGAGTCCAGACTGAGGGTGCTGTTTTATTTTGGCACCAGGACTGGTAAACCCAGGATGAGGCAGCTGTTGGTACCACTGCTTTGTTCTCTGTATCTTCATAAACAGCGATTTCCTCTTTTCTTGGTATTGAGTGCTCAGTTCTTAGAGTTGTCGGGCTTGTTTAGGGACCTATGTAATTGCATTATGACCTCCCCCATGCAAATTTCCATCAGTGTCTCTCAGCAGAGGTGGTATTGGCATTAGAGCAAGAAAAATATTTTTGGCATGGGACTGACCCAACGTTGAAGCATTGTTAGTTTCCCTGGACCTCCAAATGAATATGAGTAGGGTGCTTTCTGACCCTGTGATAATAAAAAATGCCCCTGCCATTCTTCCAAAGCTACTGCAGCAGCCTTTCTGAAATCAGAGGTTTACTCTCCAAATAGAATTAGATTGATTCTCAAAGCCTTTGGAACTGACTTTTCTCTTAGTCTGTGACCTTTTCTCTAGGAGAGTGACTTTGAATAACCATACATCTGCATGATGGCTTTTCCATTTGTTATTCCCAGCTTTATAATACCCCATACCTCAGATAAGAACCTATATCTGTGTATATGTGGAACTTGTGACCTTGACCTATTTTGTGATGTCATAAATCTTGGATTATTAAAGGATGGGTCAAGACCCAAATATCTTAACCGATTCATTAATCCAATCATATTTGTTAAGGACCTACTACTGCATTAAGGTTCTGGGATAGGAAGAAATCAATGAAATGATCACAATAATACTATGCAATTGCAAACCCAGGTTCATATTCTAAGGAAGGGAAAGAGTAAGGTTAAAGGGAAATTTGTTATAAAGGAACAATGTAGATTGAGCAGACAGAGAAGGTTTTTAGTAAAATGATACTGGAGTAGAGGCCCGAGGGTCATGCACGGACTAGTTAGATGAAGGGGTGGTTGTCATGGCATTTGATCATTCTAGATGGAAGAAACAGCATGTGCAAAAAGGCCTATTTGAGAGAATC
Organism: Proteles cristata cristata; assembly: GCA_017311185.1. Taxonomy (NCBI): domain Eukaryota; kingdom Metazoa; phylum Chordata; class Mammalia; order Carnivora; family Hyaenidae; genus Proteles; species Proteles cristata. The sequence continues at coordinate 1,947,829 of JAESUZ010002752.1, read as the reverse complement.
ACTGGGGCATGGGAGAAATTAGAGAGGCTGGTTTGGCTGGAACACAGAGAACAGGGGCATTTGAATAGAGGTCTTGCAGGCTTGTTAGAGAATTGGTTTTTATTTTAAGAGCAATGGGAACCCCTTGGTGGGCTTTAAAACAGTGAGTACTAAGATCAGCCATGCTTTTTGGAAAGATCCTTATGGATGCAGTATAGGAAGCAGGTTGGAAGAGAATCTGGCTGGATCCAAAGAGGTGGCCACCACAGTCATCCAGGTGAGAGATAAAGACAGCCCGGACTAAGGGGAAAGCAGTGGAAGTGGTGAGCAATGGATAGGTGGAGAGAGATTCAGGAAACAAAATGGTCAATTCGCCATGACTGGTTGGTTTGGGTAGTGATAATAAGGAAATGAGATGACTTAGTTTCTTGCTTGTGTTACTTCAAAGATGGATGTTGGGGCGCCTGGGTGGCTCAGTCGGTTAAGCAACTGACTTTGGCTCAGGTCATGATCTCACAATTTGTGGGTTCGAGCCCTGTGTCAGGCTCTGTGCTGACAGCTAGCTCAGAGCCTGGAGCCTGCTTCGCATTCTGTTTCTCCCTCTCTCTCTGACCCTCTGATGTTCTTTCTCTCTCTCTCTCTCTCTCTCTCTCTCTCAGAAATAAATCCAAACATATTTTTTTTTTTTTAAATATGGATGTTGATGCCATTTACTGATGTGGACCCTCAGGAGCGGTCGGTCATGGGAGCTGGCAGCCAGGGTTTACTCAAGTAAACCCTGAGTTTGCTTTTGGACAATTTGGGTTTGAAGTATCTGAGACAATCTGAGGAAAAGTCAAATAGGGAAATGCCTGGGCATAGAGGTGGTAACGGGGTGGAGACCAGAGAAGATTTTGTAGTATTCTGCTTACAAATCTTTGTGAACATTTATTTCTGCCATATTTTCCTTTTTGTGATGGGTCTGTCAGATGCCAGGGTGGCTATCTGGTGTGACAAGTAGTGAGAGGTGCTTGAGGGTTTCCCTGGCACCTCTTGAGAAAATAAAAAAGAACTTATTCTCCTCTTTAAAGATTGGATTCAAAGTAGGATTCAAAGTATATTTTGTCCTTTGAAAACCTGAAATATAGCCTAACACAAACAAAATCTAGGATCTTTTAATGAGCCCACAGTATTAATGACTTAGGAATTCAAAGTTTAGAAAAAAAGTGTTTAGAAGCATCTGACTTGTTAGGATTCCCTAAAGTGCCCTCATGACCCTGGCTCGAAGGAAAGATGGGGCTGGACTCTTATAATATAAGACAAAGTCCATGTATGTTTTCAGGAGGGTTCTCGGAGGCCCCTGCCTGGGGCCTTTCCTTAAGGAGACTGCGTGCTGTGATGTCACCCTAACTTCTCACAGGCTCCTGGTGTCGATGGAGGTGTTTTTACCAATGCCAATGATCAGTTCCCTGATTCTTCCAACACAGCTGGCTTTTCAACAATTCGATTGGCTTCTGACACTGACTACCCAGAGTTAGGACAAATCCTACAAGGTAAAGACTTATTGCCTCAGGACTGCCCCCATTTCAGACACCAACCACAAAGCCTAGGCTTCCCATGCTTCTGACAGACCAGCCATAAATCTAGGATTCCTGCGATAATTTGATAAACTCACCACATAACTCAGGAGCACACTCTATTTATACTTTTCACTCTATTATAGAGGATATTAGGAAGGCTACAAATGAATAGCCAGATCAATAGATATATAAGGCAAGGTCCAGAAGGGTCCTGAGCACAGAGGCCTCTGTCCCTGTGGAGTTGGGGGAACCATCCTGCTGCCACATGGCCTGTGCCCCAATCTGGAAGTTCCCTGAACTCCATGCTGCTGGGAATTTTATGGAGGCTTCATCACAAAGACATGATTGATTATTAACTCAGTCTCCAGCCCTCTCTCCCATTCCAGAGGAAGAGGGCCGAAAGTTCCAGGCTTCGAATCAAGTCTAACCTGGCAACTTGCCCCATCCTGAAGCTATCTAGGATTGCATTGAGGGTTGTCTCATTAGAACAAAAGATGCTCCTATTATCCAGGAAATTCCAAGAGATATAAGAGCTCTGTTGTCATGAACCAGGGACGAAGACCAAATAATAGAACAGAAGACAATGCTATCACCCTTATCACTCAGGAAATTCCACGTTTTAGGAGCTCTGTGTCAGGAACGATATTTATTTCTCATTATAGTGTAGGTGGCTAGTGCACTCTGGAGATGTTTCTTGGCCAGGGGGGTACTCCTGTGGGGCTTATAGAAGCCATTTATAGATAAGCTTCAGCAGCAACTGCCTCCTGTCTCCCTTACCTGCCATCTCTGAGGCACAAGCTACCACTGACCCTGGCTGGGTCAGGAAAAGCCCAGATCCGGGCAACTGAGGATTTGCTAGCAGGGGAGAAAGTGGGAGATGGGGAAGAGGTAGTGTTCGTGTCATAGGTCCATGTCTCTGGTATGTGGTTATATCACAAAAAAGGTAACTCTTATGTCAAAGGCAGGTTTTCAACAAGAAAACGAGGGTAATGGACACCACCCACTGAATCTCTAATCTGTGCAAACATTTACACATATTATTGCTAGTTCTCAAATCCTAGAGGGGGACATAACTATCCTTCATTTTATACACAAGTAACTGGAGGTTTATATAGGTTTGAACACTTGCTCTGGATCACAGTTAAATGGCAGAGGCTGGATTCAGACACACATCTGTCAGGTGCCACTGTCTGTTCTATGACATCTCGTGATGCTGCCAGGTTCACGTTATGAGGACAAAAGCCAGATCCAAGAGCCAATCCCTGGAGGCTGGCCAGGCCCAAACAACAGCTGGTGGTTCACCCCATCAACTAAATCAGGGAGATGAGAGCCCCTAAATGCCTGAGAGCTTTGGTTCTTGGTTGGCTGTATGAGGTACAGTGAGCTAACTTTGTTAACTGGGCAAGATGGAAGTGGATTTCTTCAACCTTTTCCACACTCTCATTCTGGTGCCTCTGAGACCCTATTTGAAAGCTCCTGTGTGTCTTCACGGATGCAACCTTTCCAGCCTAGAGAGAGCCCTGACATGGGCCCCTCTTTCCCCCAAGACACAGTCCGTCAGGATCTTGGCCCTCACCTGGCCCCCAACTTCTTATCATGTGTAGGTATCTGGGCAGGACTCAGGTGAGAACTTGGTGGTAAGCCCATGACCTGGTGTGGACAAGTCCTATTGGTCAATATACAAGTAGTTTTCCCTCAGAGGAAGAGACCACCCAATATTCTCCAGCACCCACTTCTTATACTACCCTTAATAGCACCTAACTCACTTTCTATGGTCAAAGAGATGGGTGGTCGAGGGCACCCCTACTTGTCCCACTGGGGCACCTCTGCTCCTTTAGTCAAATCCACAAACGCTCCCACATGAGTTTAAACCCCATCTTCTCTGCGAAGCCTCCCTCAGCCCTCTGCCCCTCACCTCCCTCCCCCTCTCTGAATTCCTCCAACACTTTCTGCTTGCACCTTTTTTTTTTTTTTTTTAACACCACTTGGGTGTTACCACTTGGGGACAGGGGATAATAGGTGTGCCTTACATTTGAAACTACTTCCTTCCCCTCACATTCCTTTTTGACCTCTGTGGCTGACTTTGCAGGTATTCACCCATCATGGCAAATGGCGTGCACATGGCATCTGGCGATTTCCTTCTGGAAGTGTTTATTTCGGAGGCACATTTCCATGTATGGACACCAGTGGCATGCCTGCCATTTCAAATGGCTCTGGGGAGGGCTGTCTTGTCACAGCGCGTCAGGGTTTGCTGAGTCATTACAGGATCGCTGGGCATTTGGGTTACCTCCAGCATGTTGCTATTATAAATAGTATTGCTGCCTCCCAGTCACTTTTACATTTAATCACCCACTGCTTAGATGTTTAACTGTTTCCTGGGGCTCGTCCTACCTCCTCAGAGGTGGGGATGTGGTTTCACCTTTTACGTCCCCCCTCGCTGGCCACAGGGGTGCTGAGCCCCGATAAGAGCTTCATAAGAAAGCTAGCTAGCTAGCCATTTCTTGAGCCCTGGCTATGTGCCAGACACGAGGGCGAGCCCTTTCCGTGCCTGATTTTATCTCACAGCGACCCTGTGTGCTAGGTGCTGCCATGACTCTCATTTTATAAATGGGGAACCCGGCACTTCAAGTGACTGGGTGATTTTCCCAGCATGTAGCCAGTAAGAGGTGGGGCGTGCATCTGACCCAGGCCTTCGGACTCCACACACCCCTGCTTGGCCCATCTCACTGAATTTATCTAGGCACCTCAGGCAGTCTCCTGTGCGCTCTTGGCTCAGCCCAGGCTGACGTGTGGCTTGGGGAGGCCCTTCCTCAAGGGTAGACCCATCCAGGATCACCTGATTGAAAGTCACTCCAGTGCCCGTTGATGCTCATTCCAGCCATCTGTGGGTGTCTGCCCTGTGACAGCCCGTGGGTCCCACCAGGATCGTAGAGGACTCCACATTGCCATTCCAGCTCTCGGATCCCCGGCCTGAGTTTTCAGAACAGAAGATCCTTCCTCTGATTGCTGTGAGCATGGGGAGCAGGGAAACAGGAAGAGCATGGAGTGCTGTTGCAGGGGCCCTTGGCACCTCAACTATTTTAGAGGAGAGATGCCTAAGAAGCTGGGGGCCAGTGCCAAATGGCTCCATGGTGAAGGAGAGCTGACGGGGCCACAGCCCGAGGAGAAAGGCTAGAGCCTGGTGGTCTTTTCTCTTTCTGAAACTCTTGCCCAGAGATTTGGCTTTAGCAGGCCTGGCCTCCTCAGGGCAGCCATAGCCCTTGACTTTGTTCTCTATTGTCCCCTGCTTGGCACCACGAAGTGGAGAAGCACGTGGCCTCTGCCATGCTTATTTCCCTGGTCACATCCACCTGTACTTAGAGAAAAGTGGCCTCACCAAGGAGGCTCATGCAAGATCATCAGAGACCAGAAGGCAAGTCTTTCAAATAGCACTCTATCTGGTCACCGGCCTTCAAGCAGGTGAAGATTAGTATTTTACAGGTGAGACCACCAAGGTCCAGAGAAGGGGAATCAATGAGCTCAATGATGTGGTCAAGATGACGCATCTCAGAAGCTGCTGATGGGGCGTCTCAAATGTGTAACACCGGATTCACTCCGGAACAGCAGTGATCAAACTTTCCAGTTATCAAGCATCTTTTAAAACAGCATGGTTTTTCTTTCTGATTAGAAAAACAGTACATTGTGGGGCTCTGTGCTACCAGCTTTGGGATTCTCTCTCTCCCTCTCTCAGCCTCTCCCCCACTTGCATTGTCTCTGTCAATCTGAAAATAAATAAATAAACTTGGGGTGCCTGGGTGGCTTAGTTGGTTAAGCGTCCGACTTTTGCTTAGGTCATGATCTCGCAGTTTGTGGGTTCGAGCCCCGCGTCAGGCTCTGTGCTGACTGCCAGCTCAGAGCCTGGAGCCTGTTTCAGTCTGTGACTCCCTCTCTCTCTGACCCTCCCCTGCTCACGCTGTCTCTCTCTCTGTCTCCTAGAAATAAATAAACATTTAAAAAATAAATAAATAAATAAACTTAAAAAAAAAAAGAAAAAAAGAAAAATAGTACCGTGTTGTTTTAGAAACTGTCAGAAAAAAGAAAATCAAAACTGTCCATAATCTTGTCCCTTGGAGGCAACCCAGTGTTTACACTTTGATCTATTATATACTTCTCTTTATGTACCTACTTTTTACATCACTCTGTTCAGATGCATATAACTTTTTTGTAGTCTACTTTTCTCACTTAACAGAAGCATTTCCCTAGTCACCAAGCCATCTTTATAAAGATGATTTTCTTAAAAAATTTTTAACATTTATTCATTTTTGAGAGATGGAGAGAGACACAGCATGAGTGGAGGAGGGACAGAGAGAGAGGGAGATGCAGAATCTGAAGCAGGCTCCAGGCTCTGAGCTGTCAGCATACAGCTCAATGCAGGGCTCGAACCCACAAACCATAAGATCATGACCTGAGGCAAAGTCAGATGCTTAACCAATTAAGCCACCGAGGCACCCCTGTAAAGATGCTTTTCTAACTACATACACTTTGACATCATATGAAACTTTTCTTAAGTATTTCCTTGTATAATAGTTGCTCAATTCCAGTTTTCTGTTACTATGGATAATTCTGGGCTTAACATTTCGGTATAAGCTTTTTGTGCGTGTATTTGTGAAATTTCGTCATATAGATTTCTTCAAATCTCCTGTATGTAATTGCTGGTCAAATGATGTGAGCACTTTGAAGGTTCTTGGTAAATTGCTCTTCAGAAATTGGGTTCTTTTATACACCTACCAACTGTTCCCTGCCCCACCCCACCCTCTCCAGGGTAAGTGTGATCATTAAAAATTTAAAAATACTTGGGGTACCAGGTGGATTGGTTAGTTAAGTGGCTGACTCTTAATTCCGACTCCGATCATGATCTCACCATCATGAATTCAAGCCCTGCATCAGGCTCTGTGCTCCCAGCATGGAGTCTGCTTTGATCTTCTGTCTCCCTCTCTCTCTCTGCCCCTCCCACCCTCTCAAAAATAATTAAACGTTAGCAAATTTAAAAGGTTTTTTTAAGTTAATAAATAATCAAAGGCCATCAACATCTTCAGTCATGATTTTCTCAGTGGCTTCCTGTCCATTAGTAGGTTGGCTGCTAATGACTACATTTTTGGAGATAGTTCTATATATCAGACTCTGCTAAGCACCCTAGGTGCTTTACCTTATGTAATCATCCCGGCACCCCTGGTCAGGTATTATTATTGCCTTTGCTTTGAAGATAAGAAACTTCAGACACAAAGAGGTTAAATGAATTCCCCAGAGTGTACAGCCAGTGAGTGGTGAGATTGTCTCCTGTACCTGGCTCTGACCACCAGTGCTGAATGAACTTGAGGCCAAGACTGGACTGCCTACCCTAAATGGACCTTATTCCTGGTTCTAAGTGAGAAACCCATGACTAACTTCCTACTTGATTGCATCACGGTGAAGTCAAGGGGTAAACCTGACAGTGTCAAACTGACAAAACCATAATATATTCAACTCCATAAAGAGTTGAGTTTCCTGATGCGCCTGAAGGATTTAAGGGCAGCAAAACATTGTTCTTTCCCTTAAAAGGTTACTAGTTGAGGGGTGGAGGTCAATACACAATGACTGAACTGTGAGGTAGAATAAGTACGGGCCTAAAAAGAGGTAAGATTTGGGGATCTTGGACATTCAGAGAAAAGAATGGTGGCTGGCCAGTTGGGAGGGGATCTTCTGAGGAGGCACAATGCAAGCTTCCTACAGGGTGAAGAGAATTTCCTTTGGCAGAGATGGCAGGAGGGGACCCCAGGCAGAGGCTCTGAGTCGCCTCTCAGATGGAAGGGTGTCGAGTGGTGGGTGTTCCATGTGGGATCGAGGGAAGGTGATTTGAAGGGTTGTGGCTGCCAAAAGCCAGGTGTGTGCTCTGGACATGGGCTGCAGGACCATAGGTTGGATCCACACAGCGGGACGATGCCAAATGCCCATGGACATGGAGGGAAGGTCTTGAATTCAGGAGAGAGAGGAAGCCTCAAACAAGGGAGATAGGTGTGGGAATGGAAGCGAAACAACAGATCCAAGAGAGTTTATAGAGCATAGTTTGCAAGACTGGGTGATGGGCTGAGAGTCATTTATTATTGACTGAATCCCTGAGCCCCTCTTTCCCTGCCCTCCTCATCACTGGTTCCGTCTTTGCAACACATCCGAGGGCATCAGAGTCCTGCAGCCGCTGGACCACCACCGTGTCCAGGTCCCCTTCGCTGCATTCACCCCCCGTCGACTTCTCAGCTGCCGCAGTGGCTGTCCCCATGCCTTCTCCTTCCTGTAGCTGCAGTTGCGGGGGGATCTTGGGACCTGTAAGATCCCACACATTTTGGAAAGTGAAAGGAGTCATTATAAACAATTACATCGGTGAAAGGCATAAACCAAGACTGTTCTGGGCAAACCCGGACATACGGCTTCTGCAGCCAGAGGGATCATTAGCAAGTGTAAGTTACACCACAGCACCCTCCTGCTTAATGGCTTCTCCTCCCTCTGCAATGAGAATAAACCTGCATGTCTTCCCTCATGCCCGATCTCACCCTCCTCTCTCCCTCTGCCTGTGCTCTGGCCACACATTTGCTTCTTTCAGTACCAAGAACATATTTTTGCCTGTCCTGGTGCCTGAACATTTTCATGAGGCACAACTCTGCTCCATTCACGCCTCTTGCACATGCCCTCCCAGATGCTTCTTGTGATCGTGTAGTAACTCCCATCCCCGGGTGGTTCTCTAGCAGTAATCACTGTCTGAAAGTAAGTTATTTACAGACTTCCAGTTTCGGCTCCACCTTGTAAAGAGCTTGGAAGCTGTCACTCCCATCCTTACAGTGAGAAAAGCTGGATGAACTGAAAATTTGTGACTTTTTTGGTACACATTAGAGAACTGAGGTTGCTGGGGGAGCCCTTGCCAAAGAATCTGCAGAGAAGGGTGAATCCGGAATCATAGCAAGAGCTGATTCCCTGGGGCAGAAGCCACTGGACCCATGAACTGGTAGGAACTCTTGACTGGTCATTTTGATGAATTGCTGGAGGCCAAGTGTGGTCTAGTGTCCCTAGTGGTCTAGGGATGGCAGTCTGTGGAAGACCCCAGACTTTCTGGGTTTTAGCTCCAGAAATTTACCAGGTTCTCCTAGGGAAAACCTAGGAAAGGTCCCTGGTTCTGGCTGGGGTAAAGGAAGAGCCATTCTTGGTGGCCTTACTAGAACATCCTCCATACCTAAGTCTGCCCTCAGGGGAAAGGCAGCTGTCCCACCCTACCTCCTCTGGCCTCCCTGCCTCACCACTCAGAAAGACCACAGACCAGAAAGAAGCACATGCTTACTAAAGGGCAGAGATATGCTTAGAAGCTTCTAGCACTCTGACCCTTCTCTACACCAACAGGGCCAACAGGGCTCCATATAGGAACAGTAATATAATAACCATATCCTAACATCCTCCTTTCTGAGGAGGAGTGCTTAGGGAAGCCCAAAGTCAAAAGGAAAGACAAAAAGCAAACCCAAGGATACTAGAGTCTCTGGCACCTATGGCTACAGAAAACCTTAGACAAATCTGCCACCTCCTGGGAAGATTATCATCAATCCTTACCTAAGAGGCCTCTTTATCTTGGTTCCTATTACCCACTACAGTATCTCCTGCTTTCAAGAAAAAAAAAAAATCACAAGGCCCATCGAAAACCAAGGTAACACACGGTCTAAAGAGACAAAGCAAGTGTCAAAACCAGACTCAGAGCACAGATGTTAACAATTATCACTCAGGGAATTTGAAGTAACTATGATTAATTTGTCAAGGGCTCTACTGGAAAAAGTAGACCACATGCAAGAGCAGATGGGGAATGAAAGCAGAGAGATAAGGATGACTCAAAGGAAATGCTGGGCATTGGAGAATGACTTTTATGATTTCATGAGGAAACTCAACAAAGCTGAGTGAAGAATCAATGAGCTTGAAGATCCATCCAAAAACCGTGAGACAATTACAAACAATGTGACAGATGGATGCATGATCGCGACACGAGAAGAAGAAAAGGGAGAACAGTGAGCAGAACAAATATTTGCAGTAATAATGACAGACAATTGCCCAAAATTAATTATGCACATCAAGCCACAGATGCAGGAAGCTTGGACAAATTAAACGAAGTCCTTTTCTGTATATGGTTTGTGACAGCCCCCCCTCCTCCCCCCCATCTAGTACACAAGCTCCTGGAGAGCATCCGTCTTGTTCATCTCTGTATTTCTGGAGTGTAGACAGGGCCCGACACACAGTAGGTGCACAGTAAATATTTGTTGAATGAATGAGGGAGTCAGATTGGTTTTGAGCCCATGTGCCTGCACGGAGGCACCACAGCTCACAGGACTTTGACGCCTACATGTCCCTTTGTTGTTCCCGGCACCCTTCATTTAGCCCACCCAGAAGCCTTCTGATGAGTAACAGTGAACTGCACGGGCGGACGACCAGGTCAGCCCAGCTCACCAACTGTCCCTGTGGCCTGAGCACGGGACCCATGATCTGCTAGGTTCCCCTGCAGTCACACCAGCTTGGGCCACCATCACCTCTTACCTAGCTTACAATGGCCTCGTGACACCTCTATTATTCTAGCTTAGTGCCCTCCAGTCCACTTTCCACACTTTAGCCAGAGGGCTGTCTATCAATAACATTGATCCGTTCTTACCTTATCACTTCAAATACTTGGGCGGCTCCCCGTGGCATTCAGGATAGAAACCCCAATTCCAGAGCAGGGCACGTGAAATGGTCCGTTACTGTAGCGGTGCCCTCGCCAGTCTCCCAGCATGCTCCAGGCCCTGGACCACCCCCTTCTCAGCCTCAGCCCTTTGAAACTATTTGCAATTCTCCAAGGTGGCCCCTGCGTGCTTCGGTGCTGGTTTCTTCCCCTCCACCCTTCCCATCCGACCCCCTGCACCTGGTTAAGGCAATCACCCTTCTGGTTTAGGTTGAGTGTCATTTCCTGGGGGATCCCTTATGTCCCCTACACCCCACTCTGAGGCTGGTGCCCCTTTTGCAAGCTGGCCCTTGCTATAGTGTTTGTCACGTCATATCTTTAACTTTTACTTACGTCTTTGTCCCAATAGAATGTAAGCTCCCCAAGGAAGTACTAATTATTGGGAACTTGGACATAAAGCACAATGATGACTTCCTGCCTAATAGCAGTCAGGGCATCACCTCGTAAGCCTGCCGGCCATGCCTGCCTCTCAAGGGAACGCTGTCTTGTCTGCTCACATCTCCCGACTGATTAGGGCCCAGACTCTAAGTTGCATGTTAACCTGGAGGAAATGGCTAAACTGCAAATGATTTCTGTCCAGTTGAGGTGCAAACGGTTTCTACTGGTATAAAAGAGTAATTCGCGAATGGGAGCAGTTTGATTACCCTAGGGGACGTGAACTGGTTTTGAAATCTGATTCCCTCAGTCCTTCCCCACTACCTTCACCTCTCTGTCTGTACATGTCTGTACAGGAACATACATGCATCTGTGTATACATGTCTTTTTTGTTCTCCTAGACTTCCTCGTGTTACCTTCCTGTTAATTGGTTCTGTCATTGACCATTTAATGATTTACGTCTTTGGCACGTGCCCTGGCCACCCACTGCTCTGCTACCCTCAGAGAGAGGCTGCCGTGTGGAGTGGTTGTGGGGGTGGGGGTGGGGGTGGCAGCTGACAGTCTCTAGGTGTGGCGCCTTCTGGGTCCTCCTCAGCTCCCAGCCAGGATCAGGTCCAGCCAGTGACCCAGAACAGGGGGGGACCAGGGCCCGGCCCTTTCTGCCTACATCCTGAAAGAGCAGCCTCCACTCCAGGACTCCCCACAGGCAGGCCAAACCGCTCTCAGTGCCATTCCTCAGACTGGGGATCGCTCCCCCACATCTTCCCTCCCTCCTCCTCCCTTCCTGGGTGTCAGCCCCCCATCACCACCGAAGGCTCCCTCTACCTCCTCCTGCTTCCTCTGTTTCCTTAGCCCCAATCAATGTTTCCCCCCATAAATATCTTGTATGTCTAACCCTGCTTCCTAGAGGGCCTAGAATGTCACCTGTGCTCACCATGTATCTGTATGTGGGTTTTATTTGTTGAAAATCACCCTTTGCCAGTAAGTCCAAGGCAGTCAATTGTCCCATTTTAATGTGCAGGTCTAGGATAGCATTTATACCAGAACAGGTGCTCAATAAATATACATAGAACAAATGAACGTGGAACAAAAAGGATTTTGCTTTTAGAGGCTTGTGTGGCCATGATCTTGGGTGCCCAGCGGTGGGGGAGGTGGCTGATCTGAAAGCAAATTGGGCCATGTTGCTTGAAAGCCACTGGAAATGCTTCTGGATCAATTTCATTCTGAGCTGGTTGGGTGTCTTTCCTTTGAAAGTGCCCATGTCTCCCATGTGACCTGATTCTTCCTCGTGGTGTCCATGCCAGGGCAGAAAAGGGGAAGGCGTGTGACAGACAGGACGTGAGGGAACTGACCTGAGTGGGAGAGATAAGGTGGCGTGCCAGGACAGAAAGAAGCTGGGGACACAGAAGTGCGGCGGCCCTGTGGGCACTCAGGCCAAGCGTGTGGGTGGGGTGGTCACAGCCAGCAGACTTCTCCTCAGGGTCCTGAAAGACAGGCCTAGAAATGGAGCGCTAATTTGAAAATACTCTCTCATCATCCTCACAGGCATAGACTTTATGAAAACCTGTATTTAAAATCATTTTTCCGATCATGCCATTTTCTCTGGTTATTCATTAAGTTCAATAGCTGATTACAAATCATCCCCTAACTGTGGCTAATTAAATATTTGATAAATAGAATTTAGCACTTTTCATCTGCCGACAGCTTTTCTGACATTAACTAATTGAGTCTAAGAAAGGTATCACCTTCATTCTGTAGATGGCAAACCTGGCAAAGGGAAGACATTTGAAGAAGTAAAAAAAAAAAAAAGATAAAAGATAAAAGAAAGAGAAAGAAAGAACGAACAAACGAATGAACAGAAAGAAAGAAAGAAAGAAAGAAAGAAAGAAAGAAAGAAAGAAAGAAAGAAAAACAAAAAGGAAAAAAAATGTGTGTACAGGGAGAGGGATCCTTAGAGCAAGACCATCCTGGCCGCAGAACCCCCAATCTTTGGGAAGTTTCCTTTGTGTAATTCTCACTGCTGGTCTCTGACAGATGTCTCCCTGGCTTTGCTTCTGGGAATATTCCTGGAGCCCGGACCCGGACCCTGGGGACTCCTCTCCCAGGGTCACTGGATTCAAGTTCTTTGTGCTGGAAACAAATTAGCAAGTGACGGTGGGGTCACTCAGGGTCAGCTAGGGTCTTGGGGGGGAAGGTCTTATCCCACCCCAGCTCGGAAACAAATTAGCGAGTGACGATGGGGTCACTCAGGGTCAGCTAGGGTCTTGGGGGGCAAGGTCTTATCCCACCCCAGCTCCTAAGAACAGGCGCTTGCTGCGGAGGTCAGGACCCAGGGGAAAGAAGGGTAGCTCCTGGGGCTCCTCCATGGCAGCTGGTGAGCAACAGCGCCACCTGCTGGTGACACAGCTCTTCCCTTCGCCCCGCCAACTCCCTGCGACTCTCCTCTGTAATTTCCATATATCCTCCCCAGCCAGTCCCCGCTCTGAGTTCTGGCTTCTTCAGCTGGAGGAATGTAGCTGACAGATTAGTTCAGAATCAATATAAATCGGTCAGAGGAACTTTGGACATAAGCAGCAAACATCTCATCCTGGATTAAAGTTGGTGTTAATAAAGAAACTGAAGTCTTGCTTGACTAGCCTCTGGGAACGAGGTCTTAACCTACCTCAGTGGAAGCTGAAGACTGCCTCGGAAGGTGCTGGGGGAAACTCTCTGCCTGGGGTGGGTTTCGGGGGACTTGCCTAGAAGCACTGTTTTCTTCCTCAGGCTGTGTGCTTGTTCGGGTGTGGCGGGAGAAAAGGAGCTGATGGGGACCCGAGTTTGGCAGTCACTGAGGATGGCTTTGTGAGGACCCCGCATGAAGCATTTAGTCATCCCACCACGGCCCCCAGCCGGGTCTCAAAGGCCATGGTCGGGGTTCCATCCAAGTGAACAGAGATGGAAAATTCTCCATCTGTTCTCCCAAATGATGGTAACCGGTTCTGAATTCATTTCCAGGCCTACACATTCTATAGCTTCTCGTCCCCACCCTGCTGCCCGGCGGCACATCAGACAAGAGTCACTGACTGAAAAACCCTGTCCACACTGAAGTGAGACAAATCCCTTCTGCAGCCGAGAGTCAGGAGAAAGAGGGTGCCCATCTCTCTCCCACCACTCAGGGACCATCAGAGTTACTGAACTCTGAACAAGGAAGTTGGGGCCTCCCCATGTTCCATCCAGCTTCTGGCGGGCGGGGGGGTGTCTCCTGATAGCTCATTGTGATTCCCCGCAATGGGAGGACTCACCTGGATTGGCCCTTGAGGACAGCTGGCCCGTTTCTCTCCCTTTATACAAGCTGGTGTCATGCCGAAGATGAAACAAAAACAGTCAGTGATGCAGCTTACACTTCTAAGACGTGTTTGGAGCCCTGCTAATGAGGGCCGTGCTGGGTCTTGGCTGAGAAGCATGTGCCATGTCACCAGCCGAGTTCCCACGCTGCCCCACACCTCCTGGGGGAGTCCTGGCCCCAGCCTGGGCCCCTGGGAGCCTGAACACCCAGGTTGCTGAAGCGTCAGGGGGGTCCTCCTCTGACTTCTCTAGCAAGTGAACCATCGAGTGGTCTGGCGGGCTCGGGCACAGGCCCTTCCCCATTGCAACCTTCCTTTGATATTGATCTGTCCTGCGGCAGTGGCGGGCTTTGCACACGTTCTGTTCTTCCGTGCAGCCTCTTCCAGGGCAGGCACTGGCTCGCTAGGTCCATTTCACAGAGCTGAATGGAACTGAGGCACAGAGAGGTTAAGGAGCTTGCTCAAGGTCAACAGCTGTAAGAGGCAGGGCTCGGGGCAGAAGTCTGAGAGGCCCCAGAGCCTGTGCTCCTCTCTCTGCGGGATCGAGCCTCCCTCCCTGTGGTGTTGGGTTTGTGGTGCCCACAGCCCCTCCAATTATCCTTGCTTCCAGCAGAAATGTCAATGGGTACTTTGGGCAAATTGAGGTTCTAGTACTTAAGTCAAACTGTGGGTCAGAGATTGTGAGAACTGGTATCTGCTTTCTTTTGGCTGAGTGGAGGCGGCAGGAATCAGAGACAGAGTCAAATTAAACTTCTACCATTTGTCAGCAACCGGAGGATGGGGCAGAACGTGACTTCCAAAGGAGCCGTGTGTACCATGGGGATAATGAGCGCCTGGCAGGGCTGCTTCCCAGGGTGTGATGAAATCCCCTGGTACAAGACTCAGCGTGTGACTGCTTTCTCACATGCCTCCTAATGGAGGAGATGACCATAGACTTTCATTGGTCTTGGGTATTCAGTAATAGACAAAGATGGAGCACAGACAACCGAATCTGGGTACAGTACCATATGCCTGAAGCTTCACATGCCTCAGTCTTCATCTGCAAGATGCCCAATCTTACATGGCTATTCAAATACATACATACATACATATATATACATATATACATATAATATATATGTATATATACTGTTAAACACATTTAACATTTAAAACAGCAATATAATAGTGCAAGACTCAGAAACTATAAATCTTTTCAATGCAACAGGATAATTGTCTTTTTTTTAGTGTTTATTTTTGAGAGAGAGAGAAAGCAAGTGGGGGAGGGGAAGACAGAAAGGCTCTGAAGGAGGCTCTGTGCTGACAGCAGAGAGCCTGATGCGGGGCTCGAACTCGTGAACCATGAGATCATGACCTGAGCTGAAGTTGGACGCTTAACTGACTGAAACACCCAGGGTGCCCCCGATTTCTTGTCTTCTAGAGCAGCTTCTAAGATTCAAGCAGCAGTGGGCAGAGCTACTTCAGGTCCAGGATAGCTGTAAAAGATGGCATTCCTGGGTAGAAAACCCTAGGCCAGTATTTCCCACGTACTATGTTGTCTGCCAGAGATTTCAGAAACGTCTTTATAAGAAGACTGGGCTAGAAAAGGATCTAAGAGAGCAACACCTGTAATTATGTGCCCGTAGAGGTACAAGATAGAAATGCTAGCACACGGTATATGACACGAAGGGAAGATGAGACCAGACAGCCTGGGAAACAAACATACTAGGTTGCTGTGAGAAAGGGGTGCTGCTCACTTGGCCTAATGCACCCTAGAGACCAGGGAGTCGGTCCCAGGTGGTGTGGCCAGATCATCCTCACACCCAAACGTGTCCTTTGCCCTGGGTCCATCAGCCGGTTCATTTCCAACTTTGTTCTCCCTTCCTGGTCCCGTCACTTCAGCCGTGAGGCCCTGCTATTCTCCTCTCCGGCCCGTGTGACAGTGGGGAGACTTGCAGGTCCTCCCTCTTCATCTCTCCCTTTCTTTCTTTCTTTTTTTTTTTTTTTAAATATTTTTATTTTTATTTCTAGGGGAGGGAGAGAGAGAGAGGGAGAGAGGGAGAGAGACAGTGTGAGCAGGGGAGGGTCAGAGAGAGAGGGAAATACAGACTCGGAAATAGGCTCCAGGCTCTGAGTTGGCCGTCAGCATAGAGCCCGACGCGAGGCCGGAACCCACGAACCGCAAGATCATGACCTAAGCGAAAGTCGGACGCTTAACCGACTAAGCCACCCAGGCACCCCTCCATCTCTCCCTTTCTAAACCTTCCTGTTTGGAGCTGTCACCTGCCGGGTAGATGCCCAGCTGCCGTGAGGAATCCCATCAGGCCTACCAGGCCTACCCCGTGGGACTTAGTCCATGAAGCTGCCCCGAATCCTTCCCCTCCCCCTCCCTCCAGAGGAAGACTTGGTTTGCAGTGTGCAGTTCCCTGGAGTGGCTGTAACAAAGCCCCACAGGCTGGGTGGCTTAACCAACAAACATATGGTCTCACAATTCGGGATGTTAGGAGTCTGAAATCAAGGTGTCAGCAGGCTTGGTTTCTTCTGAAGCTGCTCACTCTCTTTGGCTTGTGGATGGCCCTCTTCTCTCTACCTCTGTGTCCATATTTCCCCTTCATATGAGGACACTAGTACTATTGGCTAGGGCTCACCCTAATGATTTCATTTAACTTAATTACCTGCAGATTATCTCCCAATAAGGTCACATTCCGAGGTAGTGGGAGTCAGGACCCCACCTAGCTTTCTTTGAGGAGGGAGGGGCGCACAACTCAACCCCTAACAGACTTGCATTGCATCGTTATTATTACTTTTTGGTAAATCATCATCATTCTCTCCTCCTCCAGAATTCCAGATCCTTGTGGGATCTGAGCCTTGCTATAACTCACATTTGTATTCTCTGTTGAGCCTTACACTGTGCACGCACCCAGGAAATATTTGAGTGGATGAGCAGTGAATACACATGCTCGCTCATGAGTGAATATGGACCCTTGTCAATAATGACAGGTCTGGAGTACACAACGTGTGATTCCAGAAGCACACGTCAGCAGATGATGTGACTGCCATTGCAGTTAGCTCTTACCTGTGGCAAGGCTTTAGCCAACGAGAAAAAATGGCTCCCCCCACTCCCCCCAGGGACCTGAAATGCCATCATTGGCAAAGGATACTCCATGCTCGCCCTTTATGATTCCTGATTCAAAAAGCAGAATGGCCTTCCTGCAGGAATCACAAGTGTCCAGAGGAGAAGGAGTAGAGGGGGAAAGGAAGACGGGAGGAGGTGAGACAGGGTGCCTGTTTTATAATCATCTCCCCAGATGGGCTCTGACGCTACCCATGACTAACAGTTCCCAGAAATATTGTTCAGTAGCTTGCTTGTTCTGTAGGGAGAAACCGTGAATCGAAAAGTACCAGTTGGGGCTTGCCTGTCATTCCCGTCCAATTTTCTTTTTCTTTGCTTCCACATAGGCAGAAGGCCGCTTGTTCCATTGTTCGATATTTCTTTACCTTTCCGGAGATAACACATTGTGTTAGAACTGTTTCGGGCTGGATGCTAAAATGGTGTTCAGATGGCAAAGTTGGGCTTCACAATGCAGGGAGATTTAATAATAGGCAATTTATGTCAATTTCCAGATAATACAAGTCATTTCCAATACATCCCTTAAGAGTCTTGCAGAGCTCCACGGCATTTGGCATCAAAAACATTTCCCACAACTGTGGTGAGGCTGTGAAGGGATGCTGGGGTCGAAGCATCACAGACACTGCCTTCTAGTGCTTCAGCTTGCGTTCATTGTTGCTTCAATAGCCCTCTTTTCCATCTGAGCATGATGGAAAAGCTCAGTAGAGGACCAATTCATTATTAGAAATGAGGAATGCTGGTCCATTCATCTTTCTTCCTTGCTAATCTTCAGGGATCAAGGCCATACACTGTCATATGCTGTGCATTTGAATGGTGAGACCCTAGGTGAGGCTGGTGGTGGTGGTGGGGCTGTTTCCACACAAGCTCCACACCGTCTGCACAGGGGTAGTGCCCCTGTGAACAGAGAGCCTCCGATGTGCTCCACTTGGAAATCCATCTTTCTGATCTGACTCTGGGGATAGGCCGATTACAGGTAGTCTGAAGCAGCCTTGATGGTACTTCTCCAGTGCAGAAAGAGCGAGTACTTTCAATGTGATGCATTTACTCTGTACAAGTAGGGATTTTTCTTTGAGTTAGACACATGTTACTATATTCGCTTTTCCACTGTTTGCATTTGAATCATTACCTTGATCTGTGACTTGCTCTTCTCCCCTTGACTCTTCCTAGTCACTCACGACATGTTTGTTAAGCAAGGCCCGTTTTGACGCCTTTGGCCCTTGCTCTGGATTAGAGGTCAAGGAAGGCCTGTGAAAACATCTCTCTGGGCCCCAGCTTTCTGCTGCCCACTCTTGGCAAGGAATGGGGAACGGCTGTGGGGTCAGGGGCCTGGGGGGCTAGGCCCCCACAGCTGCTTAGGCCTTTACTCTGTGCTTCGTGTGGCTCAGAGTCTCACACGCACTCAGATAAACATCCAAGAACCAGTGTCAGAGCCCCAGCGTTAATAGAAAATGAAGATGGAGAAGAATAAATGCAATTTTTCAAAAACGTATGAGCATACGTCTCTGCTAATAGGTGCAAAGAAACATCTAGAAGAATATAAATCAAATTATTGAAGTACTTCTATTTGAGAAGTGGTGACAAAGACACTCTCCTTGACCAAAACCTTAGTCAGGCTCCTCTGATCCCAGCTAGACCCTGTCCTGGGGTGTGTCTTCCAAGAGCACAGATCTTGACAAGCAGGTCTAGTAAGCTCCCCTACCCTCAATATCCGATGGCCCTCGTTATCCAATCAGGCTTGTCATTCTCTACCATCCCCGTGGTGTCTGGTCCCCCTGGCTTGACTTCAGCATGGATGCTGTTAGGTCAGTGAAGCCAGACTTCCCACTTACTCTGGTGTTTCTTTTTAGAAATTTTCTATCCATGACCTTGGCCATGAACTCCCACTCTTCCCTGTATTCGGAGCTGGCCCAACCTCCCTCCCCTACACCTCCTTGCCGTGGTCCCTATGCTGATTGCAATGGTCCTGAACAGTCTGCCTTCCTGCCTTAAACAACTGTCATGAGTAATTAGTGAATAGTGGGGACGTCTATGATTTTCAATCCTTAAATTAGTTGTGTTTACATATTATTGGTGTATTGTGTTTGCATTTTTCACATAGACCTTTCTCGAGGTATGTATGCCATAAAACCCACCTCCATAAGGTGTACAATAAGTCTTGGTACTTTTATAGAATTGTGCGACCATCACCACAGACCAGTTTAAGACAATTCTCAAAAGTTCCCTTGTGCTCCTTTGCAGGCACCCTTCACTCCTATTTTCTTCTTCTTCTTCTTTTCTTTTTTACAAATAGTTTATTGTCAAATTAGTTTCCACATAACACCCAGTGCTCATCCCCACGAGTGCCCTCCTCCATGCCCATCATTACCCTTCACTCCTGTTTTCATCTCAGGACACCCTGCATCTGGTTTCAGAATGACTTTTCTGAAATTTCATTCAAATGGAATTAAGCACCATGTGGCCTTCTTTATCTGGTTTCTTTCGCTTGCTAATGTTTTTGAGGTTTATCCGTGTGGCAGTGCGCATCAGCAGTCTCTTCTCCGCGCTGCTGGATGGACTCCATTGTATGGGTGTGCCCTGTTTTGTTCCCCATTTCTAGTCAGTTGACAAGTGGGCTGTTTACAGGTTTGGGCTGTTGTGAAGAATGATGATATGAACATTCGTGCACAAGCCTCTGAGTGGGTAGAAGGGTCACATTTATAATCAGGAAGGAAGAAAAACAAATAAACAAAAATAAAAAACCCAACATGGATCCTCAAGCTTTCTGGAATGCGTCTTCTTTTCTCCAAAATGGGACTCTAGAGGTGCAGCCAAAGGTTTAAAATGAGGAGGGAAAGAAGTGGGTCCCTGGGTAGACTTCCTTGACACTGGCCTGTGCATGGCCCCAGGGGAAGAAACAGGGACAGCGGTCCCACTCCTGGAAACTGATGGTATTCATACCATTCCTCACAAGCCTCTGAACACATGTGACATGTCATGTGTCCCCACTGCAGTTCTGTGTCAATCCCATCACAAACAGCATTCCCCTGTCTCAAAGTCCTTTGGTTCAAAAGCAGCAAATCAAGGCAATACCAAACTATGTGCCTCTGTCATGTTTAATAAACATTTTCCAGGGTGGTTTGCTTTTGGAGTGGCTGCAGAGAAAGGCCTAGAACACCAGTGCAACCTGACTGGCTGGGTTGTTCATATTCAGCAATTCAAGTGTTTGGGCTGGGTCCTTTCCTTAAGATGCAAAGCCTAATCTTTACGGCTCTGCGGGCAAAGCATTAGAAAAGCCAAGGAAGAGAGGATCCGGTTCTGTAAGCAGGAACACAATGCAGAAGGAAAGGAGGCAAACAGGAAGTTGGAAAGTACACAGGATGGGCACCCCACTTACAGAGAAGCGGCAGGAAGCAGACTGACAGCACATCGCTGTGGGATAATATTTAGAACCAGCAGATACGCGCAACTTCAAAGCACTATGGGATGGCTCAGTGCTGATGGGTACCACTGCTGACACCTACCTTATCTGTGGCCCCTCAGCAGGCTCTCCACGGATGTTCTTCCAGCAACCCGAGTTCCTGTCTGGGTACGGAAGGGTCTGGGTGGCTTTGAAGGGTCACCCATGTAGGCAGCCCTGCCTCTCTCCTTTGGAAACTCCCCTGGCCGCCCCACTGGGTCTGACCCCCCTTTCTCTCTTTGTATTCTGCCTATGGCAATGCCCCTTTCTCCTTTCTCTGAATGCCTTTTTCTTCATTCTTTCCTTTAATGTTTATTTACTTTCAAGAGAGAGAGAGAAAGGGAGAGAGAGCAAGCAGGGGAGAGGCAGAGAGAGGGAGACCCAGAATCTGAAGCAGGCTCCAGGCTCCTAGTACAGAGCCAGATGCAGGGCTCGAACCCACGAACTAGGAGATCATGACCTGAGCTGAAGTTGGAAGCTCAACTGACTGAGCCACCCAGGTGCCTCTCTTTTTTCCTTTCCCTCTACATTTATTTCTTTGGAAGGATTTACTCATTCTGCTTTAATCTATCATTTTGAGGTATGTGACTATACTCCTTTACTTCAGCACTGATGCTTTTCCTAGTTCGGCTACTGTAACAGTAATATTAATACCAGCAGGTATCAGCACCTGACAATATTCAAAGAGCTTCTGCTTGATCCTCACCAAGAAGCAATCCTATGATGTGGGCGGGATAGCTGGCATTGATTCCTTTTTTAAAACAGAGGAAATCGAGGTGAGAAAGTTCAGAGACTGCCCGATATCAGAGTCTCAAAGCGGCGGGACCAGGAGCGGGTCATAGGCCCCTGACCCTGGTGCAGTCCCAGGGATGGGCACACGAATAAGCGATAAAGTTTAAAGCAAATGTGCTGTTAACTGATCTGTTTGACAGAGACCGAAACGGGGGTTGGTGGGTGGGAAGGATGCAGTAACAACTAGCAGGTCTACAGAATTCATTTTAAGAATCAATGAGCCTGTGAGGAGAGTTTTCTTACTTTTAGATTTTCTAAATGTCTATATATTCAATATTCCTTTTTAAAAAAGCTTTTATTTTTTTATTTAAATAAATCTTCTTAATGTTTATTTATTTTTGAGAGACAGAGAGAGACAGAGACAGAGAGAGAGAGAGAGAGAGAGAGACTGGGGGAGGGACAGAGAGAGAGAGACAGAGAATCCAAAGCAGGCTCCAGACTCTGATCTGTCAGCACAGAGCCCGACGTGGGGCTGGAACCCATGAACTGTGAGATCAAGACCTGAGCCAAAGTTAGATGCTTAACTAACTGAGCCACCCAGGCGCCCTGTATTCAACATTCTTTAAAAGGCACTGAGATCCTCTGAAAAGATTCAGAGATCATTTTAGGGTAAAAGTTTTTGTTGAATGATGATTTGCCAAAATATGTCTATAATATAGTGCTGGGAACTAATTTTATGGGTCAAATGTCTATTTAGCTATATGACCCTCCATAAAGTCTTGCCCTAAACTAAATAAAAAGTTATAGCAGTTAATATTTAACGGCCAGGTATTGATACTAGGTTGACGTGAACAAAAAGAACATTTTGCAGAAAGCAACATGCTCGGGATTCGCTGTGAATCAATCGTGTTTATTCTTGAAGCTTTTATTTTGGAGCCCTGTATTGCAAAATGACATGTTTCATGTTTACAACAGGTATTAGAAATTTGAGATTTTTTTTTTATGTCTACTGTTTTAGAGTAAAATTGGAGATAATGTTCCAAACCATCATCAAAAAATGCAGAGCAAACTTTTCTGTATATAAACTGTACATAAAAACAAGGCACTATACATTTTGGGGAAGATATTAAGGTAGAAAGGTGGAGGCGCACAGATTCTTTGGAGCCCATGCCAGGAAGTACAAATTCTTTGTTCATTTTAGCACCGGAAGCAGCACTCCGAATAAATCAGACCTAATGCCAAAGGAGACACTTCTTAGCTGTGTGTGAAGATACAGAGAGGTGCCAGAGCCAACTCCACAGAAGCAAGTCCGTCTACCTTTTAATATTATTTTGACACCAAAAGAAAAACAAATCTTAAAAGTGAATTGGATAATATTGCTTTGTTAAATACATATTTGATTTATATGGTGTTTATATAAATATATATATTTTTGAATCCACAAACTATCAAAATAACACTTTATAAAGAGAATTGCTTCAAAAAAAAAAAAAAAGGCAATGCTCAGCTAGAACGGGAAGGCAGTGCAACAGCAGCTGCTGGGAAACAGCTACGTAAGTGCACACAGGAACACCCTTGTTATCATGACCTGCTGGAGCATGGAAAGAGTTTCCAAAGGGTTCGCTGAAACATTTACAAAATACACAAATCCGGGACACGCTGTAGAGCTAGTAACTTCAGGTTTTAAAAACTCTAATGAAAAAATCTTTTTTTTTTTTAAATACCAGTCCCCCCAGAAAACAGCCATGTTTCTGGTCCAACTGAAAGTGATGACCGATTCTTCTAGCATCTCTCCTGCTCAGAAAAGACCTTTTGCTTTCTTCAGGTTCACCTGCTTCCAGGCGGGCAGTGCGTTGTATTCGTCTCTGGTCATGTCTAGTGCAAACTGCAAAATTGGGGGAAACGCCCAGTGGGTGAGTGGAACGACTCCCACCCAAGCCATGTGTGTTGCTTAAATGCCATTGCACATGAAGAAATGCTTACCTCAAAGTCTTCGTCAGTGAGATAAATCTCCAGCTTCAGAGGATCAACCCCCTCGGGCAGTGGCCTGGCTAGCAGATCGGCCAGTGGATAAATGGTTTTGCAGAGCTTGGCTAAGACATCTTCCACGAGGGTGATCTGGTTCGAAACTTCTGTATCCTAGAGAAGAGGAGGGAGCAGAAAGAACTTCATGTTCTGCATCCACACAAATGTTTTGTCACGCGCCTGCCAATACACGACCCTGTCCAGTCTGTGCCCTAGCCGGAGGGGCTCGCTCAAGGGGAAGCAGGCTCTGAAATGGAAAGGAATTGCCCCAAAGCCCCACAATTCTCCTTTAGATGTCTTCCCACCTCACGAAATAAATCCTGCCTTGGAGCTGCCTTGGACAGAAGGGAATATCACACGAGTGAATTACGGCTTGAGATTATTAAATTTGAACTCTAAACACTAGAAGCAGTCAGATAATGGAATTTGTTTAAAAGTATTTTAAAATAACCTTATAAGGGTTCACATCTGCCCCCTTCAGCCCTATTTCTTAATCCATAATGGAAAAAGGTAAGAAAATGCATCTAGAATATGCTGTGGAATCTAGACTTAAAACAAACAAACAAACACCACTCTGCGCATTTACTCTGAACTGGTTATTCCAGGTAAATTCTCTTCCTCCAGATCGGCTGCCCGCCTCCTGAGCGGCGGGAATGAATGACTAACAGGGTTGCCAAAGTCATCAAGGATGGCCCGGGACTAGTGGCCAAGGAGTGGGTTTTGGAGCAATCCTGCACTTAAGACCCAGGACAAGCTACTTCAGGGGTCTGTGTCTCAGCTCCTTCCCTGGGAAAATGGAGATACTTCTAAGATGAATCTTAATAGAGTGTTGTAAAAATAAGGGAGAAAATACACATAAAGGGCCTGGAGTCATGCCTGGCACACAGTGGGCACTCGGGGACTGTGCTGTTGCCACAGCTTGGTGCGGAAAGCCTGCCCTCGCTGGCCGGAAGCCCACCAGCCTGAACCAGATGCTCCCAACCCACTGCGGCCCGGGCATCTACAGCGTGGGCAGGACACAGTGGTGACTACAGCCTTGAACTCACACTGCAGGAGGCGGTACTGGTGCGGGGCACATGATCCCTGGCATGGACTGCCTGTTGATTGTAAACAGAGCCCTCTCAATGTTGGGCTCCACCCCGCGTGGACTGAGCCCCCTGGCTTACAAAGAGAGGTGAGGCTCTGCAGAAACGCTGGCTTGAAAAAGGCATTTGCACTCACTACACGTCCATTGTTAGGCGGCGGCGAACTCTCTTTGTTCAAACTCGTTCAGACCGCCAGTAAAATACCCGTGTACTCACCTCCAGAAAAGCAGCTCTCTTACATAGTAGGAAAATCGAAATGGAGCCAACCTATTCCCTTAACAATGTTAAAAGCTCACAACTTAGGAAATTCTACATAACTGTAGTAGGTTTTTTTTTCCTATGTGGTTGGAAATGATACTGTTCTGGTTAATCATAGGTTTTAGTAAATAAAGGTTATGATCGATGCTTCATGAGCTAACACCAGCTGGTCTCATGAAAGACTATTAACATTCCTTATCAGGAGTGACTCAGGATACATTCATTCAGTTCATTGTTTGAGCAGGTTACTCCATCACAGATTTATTTTGTGTCTCCTCTAACACAAGGTTAACGTCTGAAACGAGAGGATTTTGTTGTGCCTTACACGGACCTTGAAAAGCAATAGACTTTTAGCGAACAGGATGAAGAGATGGCAGCTTTTATTTACGTATCTTCTTCAGAGTAATTAAGTTCACCTTTGCTTTTAAGTTGTTTAACTTGAACACCAGGTGCAGAAAAATCCTAAAATAGTTCAAATGATTTATTACCAAAATAGTTCAAGTGATTTCTTCTCTTCCTAAGCTAATTCTACATAGACTTGTTAACATGTTGTAAAAGAAAAACAAAACATTTTCTCACTTGGAAAATGCAACTGGATGCCTTTACCACAAGATAAAGTCAACCCACAATTTGAAAGGCATAGAGCCACCTTCACGGGGGAGGAAAGCGCGCTCACCATTTCTGTGATTTCAGCGATGTCTTCTCTGTGCTCCCAGCTGGGGAACATATTGGTGAAGGTCAAGGGCTCCAGACCAGCGTGGATAAGGTAAGACTTGGGGGGCGGCCTCTTGATATTTTTTCCTGGAGGTACACAGAAGGCAACATCAGGACACCCAGGGTGTGGGTCCAAACACCTGCTCTTTCTCTGATTTCCCTTGAAATCTTTTCTTCATTTGGGTCTCTTGCCTTAGGCTTAGAGTGGAAGTGGTGAGTAGCTCATAATTACACATGGATGGTATTTATATAAAATGTTGTTTACACACATAAGGATCCATAAAACTGCATATAATTGACCTGACTCTAACAAAATGCTTCTGCATCTCTGGATGGGAGAAAGCCTCTCTCCATGGCTTCTGGGTGAGACATTTTCTTCCTCATGTGTTCACCTGTAGAGGTACTCCTCTGACTTCCTAATGTGAGTTAAACAGCTAATGATAGCATCTTATAAGTCACTCTAACATAAACATTTGGTGGGAACTTGTGACTTATTAGTGACGAGCTTTTCAAGAGAAAATCAACTGTACACATTCAGTGAAACGAATCCATGAAACCTTAAAAATTAAGAAATTAATTACTGCCATCTTCATTTTATATAAAATACTATACATTTTAGGTGGATGGTATAGCCATGAATTCACTATAGATCTTTCTTTGTAGATAGCACACTAAAAATAATAATGCATGATAAAAAGGCTGCCATTGGCTTTCCAGCCCATTTAGGGGAACTTTCCACTCTGGACCATGGGCGGCTCTGCACGGAAGGAGGCCCCCATGATCCAGACCACAAAAGGGGCTCGGCCCCTCCAGGGCATTTCACAACACAGCTTTAAATCTTGAGGGTAGCCGCTCAGACAGCCCAGTTCTATAAAAGAGAAAAATGAACTCCCATTCATGGTGATGGTCAAGAATGAATTAATCTCAAAATTAAGAAGCCTCAAAAAATTACTGGGGGAGGAAAACACTTGGTTTCATCATTGTCTGCCAGGCTGTATCAAGGTTGGCCGGCACATGTGGGAAGGGAAACACTGATCTGCCACCCCGCTGGAGGGGCTGAGGCTGGTCGCTGAGCTGAGGGCCCCAGGCTTGCCCGCAGGTGCTGACGCCTCACCTCTGCAGTAATGGAGCACAGTCTCCATGGCGCTCTTCCGGTCAGAGGCCCAGCGAATGCGGGCAGAGCCCGTGATCTTGTTCTCGATGGGCCACCAGCCCTGCCAGAGGTACACCTCATGGTGATTGTCAACAAGGAAGAGTGCTGTGAGGGCAAGACAGACCAGACAATCAGGGGCTTCTCCATGATGCTTCCGGTCACTCTTCCCCAAACCTAATGGATGCCCTCCCTCCAGGCTGCTTTTGTCAGGGGCAGGGGGTGCAGGGTCCCCTTGGCTGGGCCACAGGGAGGGTGTCCACGATGCCTCAGCCCTTTGAACATACAATCAGGAAAAGCCTCTGGGTAGAGAAAGGTGGCATCTGTCTCCACATTCTCTCCCTTTGCCCCTCCTCAGTCGCAGGCCTCTGAGCGCACTTCCGGGCATTGGCAGCGTGCCGTGTGGAGGGATAACGCACCTGCCACTCAAGGGGCTGTAAGCACTATTTATCTCCAAAGAGCATATTAAAAACCGGAGAGTACCTCCCCCTTGCCCTACGGGTCGTGATGTGCACGCCCCATATGCGTTTGCTTCCTAGGTTCCTGGTTCTTTGTGAGACAACTGGGCTTTAAGGGGTAGATGTGTTCTAACGTGTCCTCCTCCCTTTTTCTCCTCATCAAACTGTCAGCCTGACTCTTACTCCGTGCGGCAAAGGGGGTCTCGCACTGTTCTGGGAGAACAGCTGAGAACTTGCCCTGCATCCTTTCCTAACATGTATTTCAGGGTTCCACCACACCATGCATTCGAAAAGCCCCAAAGAAGTTGCTAGTCCACCCTGAGGCGTAGTGTGAAGAGGGTGGGTAGCAGCCTCCCCGGAAGAAACTTGTGAATACACAGGATGGCCCGAGTGCCGGCTGTTGAACTTTTACGGTGGGGGCATGGGCCAGTTACTGCGAGGTTCTAGCTGAGCAGAGACAGCACGAGGGCTCAGCCTCGACTGCAGGAGTCTGGCTGGCTCTGTACCGCCCCCTCTCTGGTGACCGTGACTGTCCCAGCCAGAACAAGGGCACGCAACAGGATCTGTCGTGAGGTGGGGGCCGAGTGGATACTGCCCTGACCTCGGAATCAGAAGACGTGGGTGAGAACACTGTTCTTTGGCTGGTTCAGCAGATACTCCCAGCCCCTTGACACCAGGCCACTTGTTTCCCAGGTTCCCTTGTAGCGGAGGGGGGTCATGTGACAGAGCTCTGACCAGTGGGATGTAGGTAGAAGTCAGCTGGGGGCTTCTGGGAAATCTTTTGCTTTATCCAATAAAAGGGAGAGACATGGCCATTGTTGCCCTTTTCCCAACCCCTTCTTTCTGTCTTGAACGCAAACATGATGCCTGGAGCAGGGGCAGCCGACTGCGGGCCATGAAGCTACAGGACAGAGGGGAGTCTGGGAGAACAGCTGAGATTCCAGGCCTGACATGGTTGTGCTCAGTCTATTTGTAACAGACATAGTTGGGTGAGTTAAGTAACGGGGCCTCGGTTTCTTAGACTATAACAAATGGTGGATGTCCCCTTCCTTTGGGGTAGGTGTGAACACGAGATGAGATAACCTAAGAAAGTTCCTGGCAGGGTACTTGGCAAACAAAAACCGTATAGTAAATATGAAAGTAAAGTAAGAAGGCCGTCTGGGAGGTGTACGCTCCGGGGTTCAGCACGTGACCTGTTCCACGGCATACCTGGCTGTGGCGCACTGTACAGATCTTCCTGCAGGAAGGGCATAGAATTGACCACAGAGGGGTCTCGGGCGGGATACATGAATTCTGTGGCTGAGAAATCACCAGAGGAACTGCTGAGGATGAACAGGCGGGGTGTCAAGTTAAAATTTCCAGGATCTTTGAAAGAAAAGAGAACAAAGCTGAGGACACGATATGCATCAGAGTAAATCCCAGATGGACTGGAGAATGACCCTAAGACATGAAATAATCCAAAGCCTTCATGTGAAAATAGGTAAGATTTATCTGACCTTGGAGGTAGGGAAGGCCTTTTTAATCACAATTAGAAAGAATGAAGGGCGAAGGGACTTCTGCTTTGACAGCATAAAAATGAACAATTTCATTGCAAAAAAGCCCCAAACCAAACGAAAAGGCAAGTGACAAAATGAGAAATGTGGAAACGGGTTAATGCCCTTAGTATATAAAGAAATATGATAAAGATGAACATCTCAGTAAAAATGTGCAAAAAAGCAAAAATGAAAACATTCACCAAAGTAGAAATACAAATGATTAAAAACAAATATAAAGTGTTTAACAGTATTTGCAATTTAAAACATTAAGTTAAAATAGTGCTTAGATCGCAGTCTTCCCCCTCCCCCCCCCATTTTGGCAAAGAGGAAAAGGTAAGGTTCCTGGTCTCCTCTGGGGAACGCACACTCTCCTGTGTGTATTGCTGGGTGAGTATGGAACTTGGTGCCAATGTTTGGGGGCACCCTTGTTGATAGGCACCCTGAATCTTTCCTACCTTTACCACAGCAGTTCTGTATCTAGGAATTTAACTAGAAATAAATGCAGGTACTTGTTTTAACTTTATTCACATCTCTATTGCAGAATAGGGAAAAACTGGAAATGTCTCTCCAACCAAAAGAGACAGGTTAAATAGAAAATGGCATATAGCGTACTCATGGAATGCCCCGTGGCCAGAAAAGTCTAGATATTAACAACCTGAGCAACTGTTCATAATAAAGGGAAAACCTGGGTTACAAAACTGTGTACTGCTGTCCAAAATGTTCTTAAATATAGATGTCCGGATCCCACAGAGAAATGTTAATTCTGGTTATCTCTGCGAGAGAGGATTATAAGGGACTTCATTTCTTTTTCAACCTCTCTGTACTTTTAAACATTTTCCGTCATCAATATGCATCATGAGGAAAAACTGTAAACGTTCATGAACATTGAGAGGTTAGGAGTATACCCTGCTGTGGTCCAACCTTGGGCAAGCTGATGAACTTCCCTGTGCCTAAGTTTCCTCATCAGAAGAAACATGGTGGCGTTAGGTTGTGCACATTGAGATAATGTGGATCTGGTGCTTGGGTGGTGCCTGGCTCATCCTAAACTGTTTAATACCTGTGAGCTTTCCTTCTGTGTCAATCTGTATTTAAGTTGATCTATGTTCTGTGTATTTAATACAAAACTGATCTGATCTCTAGTCTGAACTCCATTATGTCCCTGTACCCAGGATGCGGGCCAACCGGAAAGCATCTCGTTCCACAGGGTCACATTGTGTCATTGCTCCTCTGGTTTACTGGAATTTGCTTCTCTCTTCTCTGCCTCCATCTCTTCAAGTCCTGCTTCCCTCCGAGGCTCTGTGTAAGTGCTGGGTCTTCTGTGGAGCCGTGTGTGATTTTCCTGGTGGAACTACTCTGTTTTTCTTTCTAACTCTTAGCGTCCTTCATTCGTACGTCTTTTGTGACACACCAGAGTTTTATTTGGCATTATACTTAGTCATGCATGTTACTTAGCCTCCTTACTGGGTTGTAGCCTCTGAGGACCTAGCCTGGGTTTGATTCATTGGGTGTTGTACATAGTACATGCTCAACAAATATGCACAGATATGGTAATATAGTAATACGTACTGATGTAGTGATGGGAAGCTATGCAACGTTGGATTACCTTGAAGCATGCAGTCGTAGGCTTTCCGGTCTCTCCTTCCTAAAGCATCCCAGAATCCCAGGGGCTCGGATCCTTCGTCACACTCATGGATTGTCACTTTGCTGCTACTATGCAGTCCGGCTTCCAGGGGACATCTGCATGAAAAAAAATCCAGTAGTTTTTGTTTGTTTGTTTGCTTGTTTTTTTAAGCCCTGAAAGTGATGGCAGTATGGAATTAAGACTAAATCTGCAGATCAGTTCACCATCTCTCTTCTTCCTAACTGAAACAATTCTTACTAATTAACGAAGACATGCTCTGTGGTTTATGAAGGTATGTGGGGGGTGGGGGGTGGGGGGGCAACGAGAGGGATGTGCTTGGCCCTTAGAGAAGAATGTATAATTACGTAGAAGTTGTAACGAAGAAGTTGTTTTTATATATATAAAATGTATGTATATATGTATGTGTGATATTTACTATTCCTTGTCCTGTCTTGCTAGAATCTAAGCTTCATAGGGACAGAGATTTGGGTTAGTTCACTAGTCCCTAAATCTGTGTTTGGCACCAAGTAATACCTGCAGAGTGAATGAGTTCACTGTCCTGTTTTTTCTCAGTGGTCCAAAGGGAAAATCCAAGGGGACGGGGATGCCTTTGGATACCTCACCAAAGGCCAGTTATCTCCCCTCCCCACTCACTGGCACAAGGAACAGTGTTTTGAGATGAGGCATTTTGCTCCCCGGCGTCTGCCTGTTGAAAGGGCACTGGCCCGCGTTCTCTCCTTGTCACCTTCTCCTCGTAGCGCTGGGTTTGAGAGCAGTCGCAGGGGAAGGATGCCCACCCTGTACCGCCATGGTACCCAGAGAATGGATCTGACCAGATTACACTTTGGTGGCATGTTGTGGCCCTGGAAATGCTTCACATGCTCCCAGTGTGCTTCCGGCTGACAGCCTGAGGAAAGGCTAGGCATCCCCTGCCTAGCAGGCAGGCCAGTGGCTCAGTGGTAGGGGGGCTGCCTTGGTGAATGCGGAAATACTGCTGTCCTCTGGAAAGGGGACATCTTACAGTCTGACCCAGTTGGTGGTCTCCCAGACTTTTCTTTAGCTAACTGCTTTCTGACTTTCCACTGCTCTGGCAAAACTAAAACATTGAGCCCCTAAAAGAGATTTGAAATTCGCTCTCTTTAAGCAACAAAGGACTCCAGGCTTTTAATTCAAACTCACACCTTCCCTCGCTCCTCACTCTGCCTTTCTTCGAGGCAGGAACATCCTCAGAACGTGGGGGGAGCCCTCACACTGGAAGCCTGAAGGGAGATGTGTGTCACAGCCACTTGGAATGTCCGAGGCCCCTGACCACATCTGTAACCACCCCTTGCTGAAGTCACTTGAAGTACGCCGGGGCTTCTACTGGCGGCCCTGGGTAGCCTTCTCGCCTCAGCCTGTGCCCCACGGGGAAGCCCCCTTCTGGGAGATGCCCTGACACACAACACTCACTGTTCTTTGATTTTATTTGCTGCGGTCCTTCCGACCTCCTTCGTGTGGGCTTGGGCTTTGCATCCATGCCACAAGTAAATGAGGGCTTTGTTTACGTTGAGAACCACCATGGAAGTCCTGGACCTCAGGCTACTACAGTGACAGGCCACTTCCAGCAAATTCCCTTCCACTGGCACTTCTCCGCGCACACAGTACAGCCTCCACTCACCTGCAGGGGGCAGCAGCGGCACAAAGTTAGGACGCGAGAGGATGGGACCAGCCGCCACCACCACCCATCCTGGGCCCACCCACTCAGGCCCATCCTGTGACTCGGGCGGAGCAGCGGCCAGCTCACCGCTGGCCCAGAAAGCACGTCCTTTTGGCATCAGAAGTATGTTCACGAAATAGAAAACCCATTTTTATAACATTTATAAATACTCAGGTAAGTTTAAGAGGTTCTGAAGCTAAGAGATTTTTGTCGGCCAGCATCCAATTTATAATAGATGGCCCACTGAAGTTTTCCTCCCTCTTAAAAAGAGACAGAGTCACTGTGCGGATTCAGTTTGAGGGGAAGTAACCTCCCAGCCTCCTGCACACAGGGTCCTACGTAAACTCCACAGGAGGGGTGGGGGCTATGAGCTCCCCATAAAGCTGGATTGTAAGGCAAACGGGCAAACATGAGGAGGCTTTCAGGGGTAAAGACACAGCTGTACAAAGGGAGACCTACTTTAATACCCCGCACCCACCCCCAGTCTGAAAACATCTTCTGGGAGAGGGAAACAAATCTTATTCCAACAGTGACAGAGACTTACTCTGCGCATTCTCTTCCTCCTCTTCCCGCCTCCCCGAGTGCACCACCATTCCCCCCTGGAAACACTGCAGAAAGCAGGGGGGCTCCTTTCCCTGCAGAACCTGGACCTTCAATGGAAACACAGCCCATTAAGTAACACGTACTGGTTTTCAAAGCCTTAAAAAAGAATACGGGCCTAGTAGAAAATCTAAAAAATAGCAAGAAGTGCCCACAAAAGCCAGCGAGGATACTATTATCTAAAGAGTAGCACTGTGAAAAGTCTAGGGCACAGCTTTCCTTTCGAAGTATCTTTCAGGTATGTATCTTTCCCGAACAAAGGCAGGACTGTTGTCCTTTGTTACTGAATACCCAGTTTTCTCCACCTGTTGCTTTGAGGTCAGAGACGTTGAAAACACGAGTTTTGACATTTTAATGGTATTCCATGGTATAGAGGTAACATGATTGATTTAAATGCATTTTAAACAAAGTCTAGCTCTCAGCGGTGAGAACGACTGACCACTTAGTAACTCAGGGGTGGGGAGGGGTGGGGGTGATGGGAGAACTGTGTCTTTTGCAACCATTTCCATAGTCTACTCATGACCGTTGTGCCTGCTGACCACAGCCTCCCCTTCACCTGTGAAACACTGTGTTCCGTTGGGTGTTAGCTGCCTGTAAATCTGTTAGGGTTGACCCCACTCACTCTCACTTTGGCTAGACGTTTTCCCTTAACGAGGAAATTGTTTATTGAGCCTGGCAGTCGGGGAAAACCAAAAGGTAGGAAGCATTTCCCACCAGGAGTTAACGTTATCAGCCTCAGGGCCAATTTTGCATAGTTAAGTGCCATTTTGTGGCAGTGTTTTATATGTCTGAAGTGTTTTTACATCCACTGGCTTGATTAGAGAGGAGAAGACTCAAAATTCTAAGGGTGATTTTGAAGGCATGATTGAAACATGGCCTTGACAAAAATAAAGGCAGTTGAAAATACCCACTATTAGGGATAAATTAAAACGCAACGATCACTAATCTATTATATTCAATTATTATATAGTCTACAGTAGAAAATGTGTATTATGTATTTTCTTAGGGAAGAGGATTGGTTCTTAGGAATCTAGAAGGCTAAGTGAGCCCTGATCTGTCTGGGAGAAAATTCCTTTGTTCTCTTCCCTCATGCTATTGTTAACTATTTGTCCAAGATTATCTGCCCATGGTATCATGCTTTCTCCAAACCCTACGGTCAACTCTTCATTACTAAAGGATGGGGCCCAGGGCAAAGGTAATCTGAACAGGAAAAAGAAATGTTTACAAAATCTTGGCCTCTGACGTTAAAATGGTGGCTTAGACCAGCACAAAGGTCTCTTTCATTCTTCTAGGGAAAGAGGGAATAACAAGTAAGTAAACACAAATGTAAATGAAATGAAAAATGACTACGGCCATGGTTTTAAGTAGTGATCATAGTGGTAAGTGCTTTGGAAACAAATAAAGCTTAATAAAGGGACAGAGAATGGGGAGGGATTTGGACAAAATAGGTGACATTGGAACATAAAACTGAATCATATGAAGTTGAAAGTTACTTATGGACACAGGGGAAATGTTCCAGACAGGAAATTGCACAAAGGCCCTGGGGTGGGCAGAAAGAGGTCTGGGTGTCTCAGGAATGTCAAAAGGTGAGGAAGACAAGGTGAAGGTGGGAAAGGTGTGCAGGGCTGACCACGAACGTGCTGGCAGATCACCAAGACACCACTTTGGAGAGCAAGGGAATGACACGATCTGACATGTTCCAGAAAAATCTGCGTGAGGGCCGCTGTGAGGGCTGCTGTGAGAATGCAGATGATGAGAATACTAATTTTTACGTTAACCTCTGGTATTTCCTTAGGATAGATGTGTATAAGTGGAATAACTGATCAAAGTTTATGAGAATTTTCAGGTTGTTGAGCCAAACTGCTTTTCAGGATGGCAGTTTCACGCCACACTTCCCAGTGGAGGCATCCTGAATCCTTACCCACCCTGGATCCATTCTTCACAAAAATCTCTACCAATCTTGGAAGCGGAAAACAGCATCTCTTTGTTTTATTTACAATCCTTGAATACTCGTTCAGTGGAAACTTAAAAAAAGAAAACACTCTCGGGCGCTTGGTACCTGTTTTGTGGATTTACTGTTTGCAGATACAACATCTTGTTTAAGAGCCAATTACCCCTGGCCAGGCGGTGGGTCCAGCCTGTGATCTGGCAAAGCCAGACCAGAACTAAAAGCCACTTGTATGCTGCGGGTCTTCAGGCCACACCTCCTGTGGCTGCCCAGGCAGGATGGTTCCCTTATTCCCAGGGCAGATGCTTTCCAGCACTTACCTGGGCACCCCTCTCTTCGTCCAGCTCCACCGTCATCAGAGCCGACGTGCCCTTCTCGCTCACGGTCGACTGCCGACCTTGCCAGAAGAAGTAGACACACTTCTCTTTGCCAGCCACCCTTACTGAATGCTCTCCCTTTTGTCGACTTCCCACTGCAAACACAAAGGACCCAAGAGGGCAGGATAAATGGCTGATAAGCCAAAAGCAGAGCAAATGTCTGGCTTTCTTCTCCGGGCTCTGGGAGGACAAGGAGTGAAGAACAAAAAAAGCTTTGGCGCTTGGGGCTGAGGGGAAAAGGCATCTTTCTTCCAGTTAACTGGTCCTGAGCCTCCAAACTGGAGAAAAATGATCTAGCCTTCTTGATACCCTATGAAAAACACCTGTCATCCTCCAGGAAGATGGCGGATCACTTCAAGTGTGTGACAGAGAAAACTGGTGACTGCCAGAGCAGGACCAACGGCCCCCAAATACATTTTCCGTATTACGCATTTTCTGGCAAAAGGTTAGCTGGTAGAGAAAAGATATTGAAATCAACAGCTGGGCTAGCCTTAAGTACAAAGGGAAAAATTTGGTCTGTTAAAACTATTCTAGTGGAAAAAAACAAAAAAACAAAAAAAAACCACTCTGAAGTTTCCAAATCCTGTCAGAAATGGACGAGATCTACTGCTGACAGATCACTTTCATAAAATCATCTGGGATTTTAATATTATCCGTCACTGGGTCCGTAGCCAGGACTCGGTGCTGGTTGTCTTTACCGCCTGGCACCTCACTGGCATTTATTTGCATTAGCAGCGCCCGGTGCAGAGCTCACTGCAGGGCTGGCCTGGGAAGCTAGTTGGTTAAGTGGTCATGTTAGAAAGGCGGCATTTCAGACCTCAGCTCGCTACTTTTTGGTATATACCGCATTTCTGGCTCCTTTCTTTCATTCAACAACTACTCACCGGGCATCCACAGTGTACCCGGGACTCTTCAGGACACCAGGGCAATAATGAGAAGACAGTCCCCCCCCCCCACCCAACCCCCGCTTTCTTTCTAAAAGACATGAGCAAGACAGTTTCAGACAGTTGATAAGTGCTCTGAGGATGATAGACGGGGCTGTGACACGGGGCAGGGTGAGTGCTAATGGGATTCCCTGTTGAGGGAAGGCCTCTGTGAGGAGGTGACAATGACAAGATGACAAGGACTTGCAGGCAGACCCTTCTGGAATGAATGAGGTCAGGAGACTAAGCTGTTCCCTCAGATGCCTGCCTGGGTGGTCCTAGAAAGTGATGGGCAACAATGAGAGAATGCAGGCTTAACACCCACGCTTGTTGAAAATTAAAGATAAAACTAGATTCTCTGGTTCTCTATTAACCCAGTGTTTCTCAGCTCCAGTCCCATTTGCAAAATCACCATTGTCTTGAGGTTCGAAGGTAAGAAGGTTCATTTATTTTAAGTTCTTAAGAGGCCAGGGCCATATTTATTTAATTTTTTGGCCCTTTAGCAAAGTACTGTATACACAGTTTCCAGAAATGATTATAATTCTTAACAGTACTTTGCCTAAGCACAACCTTTAGTGCCATCTTTCATGGACAAGTTTGTGTATCTTTTATTATTTTCAGAGAGAGAGCGAGAGAGAGAGAGCCAGCACACGCCTATGTGTGTGTAGGGGTCGGGGGGAAGGGACAAAGATGTTGAGTTGGATGCTTAACAGACTGAGCCACTGAGGTGCCCCAAGTTTGTGTATTTTTAAGTGGGCAAAGTAAAAGAGAAACCACCAATGAATAAGCTATGCATATTCACAATTAGTTTGGAAACCACTCCATTGAAATTTCTGCTAATTTAGATAGAACAAAAGTTTGCCTTTGTTGATTAGCAATCCCACTCTTCAAAGTAGTGAAAATTAGTCATGTCAACTGGGGAAAAATGTGCTTAAGACAGGTCACAGAACTTGATACATGTCTTGGAACCTGTTGGCACTTAAATACGTTGTGTAAATATGTATTCAGGCTTAAATAACTGGTGTTTTACCATCTAATAGTCTAATGTGGACTTCAGTATATATCTAAAATAGAATTATTTCCTTAAAATATTTCATAATAGTTTTTAGTAATTTTCTTTAATATGCATAAATTTATTACTACATACAACTTAAGTTTTAGTTGATTTATTTTTAATTTTAGCTAAGTAAAGATTAAACTTTCATCAGTAAGAATTTAGGGACTGTAACTTTTAAATAGTCTTGATCAGATGGCCAGTTTAAAGTGTTGACAGGGGCACCTGGGTGGCTCAGTCGGTTGAGCGTCTCACTCTTAATTTTGGCTCAGGTCATGTTCTTGCAGTCATGAGATTGAACCCCACTTTTGGGATTCTCTCTCTCTCTCTGTCCCCACCCATCCCATCAAAATATGGGGCGCTTGAGTGGCTCAGTCGGTTAAGCGTCTGAGTTTCGCTTAGGTCATGATCTCACGGTTCATGGGTTTGAGCCCCGCGTCAGGCTCTGTGCTGACTGCCAGCTCAGAGCCTGGAGCCTATTTCAGAGTCTGTGTCTCCCTCTCTCTCTGACCCTCCCCTGCTCACGCTGTCTTTCTCTCTCCTAGAAATAAATAAAAATATAAAAAAAAAAAAACAACCCAAAATAAATAAAGTTAAAAAAAAAGTGTTGATGCATTGTCTCATTATGTTTCAAGAGGAAGTTTTGACCAGTAATTGTGTTTAGGAGAACAGGAAGCTACAGTATGAAGAACTGCTCATGGTCAAGTGGTCTTTCAGTGGAACCCCACTGACTGCCCACCGTGGCCTCTGGTCTCCCTTCCCTGGAGCCATGGTTCACTTCCCCAGGGGCTTCTCTATGTGCCTGTGCACCCAGCTGGTGTCTGTCAAGAGGACAACTGTACCATCAGCTGCTGGTGTCTGCTGACCCTGGCCCAGAAAAGCTTCCCAAGCTCCAAGTTCCATGTCGTGTTTGCAAGTGCAGCTGCGGGGGCGAGTGATGAGCCGCTAGACTATGGTCACCGAGCGGCCACTGTTAGTGCCTCTGGGCTATGCTTCTCTGTCTGCTCCTGGAGGGACTGTCCAGCATCCGAATGCTCCCTGCTCTAACTTACTGCTCTGCAGCTGGACCTCCTCAGGCTTGTGACTGCTCATACGGATGCTGCTGGGCTGCTGTGAGATGTGTGTTGTGTTTACTGGAAGAAAGAAAGTATCTGCCTGCACAAAACCATTATTTCTTCGGCCCTCCATGAGAACAGTCCATGAAGGCCTCAGAAATCTTAGATTACTTTTTTAATTAATTCACTTTGATATCATTTTATTCATTTATGTACTATTACTTCTTTTTATAACTAACAGTTCAGGTAAAGAAATGACTGAATTTCAAACTCTATTGCCCCTTTGTCTTTTGTAAACATGCAGTTTCCTCTCTGTATTTAAGGAAGGGGGACTATGCATGCTTCCAAAGCTTGTTCCTTAAAGTTCCCTGCTGCACAACACCAGAGGTCAGTGGATTCCCACCCGCTAAATCCCCTCTTACCGCCTTTATTGGTGGTTACTGTGGTTTTACAACACGGCATCACACCAATGAGCAGAGACTTGTAACAGTGACTCTTTGGTAAGTGCGCTTAATTTGGGTAGATCCATGTTTTATCATCTTCAAGGGAAATATGGCAATTTTGCTTTTGTGGCTGGGGACATCATGACAACTATTTCCTGTATCTTGTGAGCATGGGCTGGAAGCTCTCAGCTGGGTATCGTCATCAGCCCGAGGCTCAGACAGGTTACATCCCTTCACCCACCATGCACAGCTGGTACACAGGGCCTGAGAAGATTCAGACCCAGGCTGCCCAGCCCCCGGGCCTGTGCCCTTTCCTCCCAGCCACATGGCCTCCTTATGAATGGGAAAGGGGCTCTCGGTGTCCTAATCTGCTCTCTACTAGCGGGGTGACTTCAGCCAGGCGACTTAATCATGGTGTTCTGTTCCTTGCTGAGAAACTGGCATAATGATGTACTATGTCCCACGTTGTTGCTGGGAGGCACTCAAATTGAGTGCGCAGCAAGGCCCCCGGTGCTGTGCCCCCTGGGCTGGGTGGACCTCCAGACCCACAGCACCCCTGGACAGCTCTGGGCACAGCCCCCTGTCCCGCCCGGCGATGCCCCACACTGGCATCTTCCTGCACTTGCCTTACTGTCATTTATTATGTGCTTCCTGAAGCCAGGGCAGATGTGTTTACTTATCCTCTAACATAAGTGTCTACATGCAGAGTAGGTGCTCAGTAAATGCTGTCAGGTGATTAACAGACTTATTTCTGATAAATTAGGAAGGAAATCATATGGTTCTATGTCTGCGGGTGTCTGAGGAGCAGACAGCAGCCTTCATCCCCTGCAGCCCCTGGAAGCCATGCCTGGGCAGCAAGATGGCTTCCAAGGAGTGAAAAAACACTCAGGAGTTGAACCTCAAAATCACAGCATTGTGACAAATTCTCCCAAATGGCAGGGCTGCAGAGAATGGGCTACTTCCTGGCAAGGAGAAGAGATTCTCTCTCCGAAGCTCCCTGGCTTTCCTCCCTCACTGCCTTTAGTGCAGAGCATACAACGGAGCCTTGCGCCGAGCATTTCACCCACAGGAACCACGAGCAGTCTCGGCCATGTATTTATTCTACAAGATTCGCAAAGCATGTTAGTGCTCTCAGCCTCAGAGTAAATAGCTTCCTTTATTTTTAATAAATCTTTTGTGTGTTATTACACCACTTGGTTTCAGTTTGAAATCATCCAGATATGCTTTACTTAAGACCTGAAGCAGCAGACAGCCACACAGTGTCATCTGTAGGCAAATCGTCACTTTCCTAGAAAACCTCTGGGGACAGGGCAGGGGAGGGAACAGGGGTAGAAGAGAAACCATAACGTGCACATTTAATTTCTCTAAGGAAACATGACTGTCATTAGCAATGCTATCGTGTCAGGATCCACCTATAAGGTTTGCTAAGTGGTTCTCAAAGCAAACGGTCAGATTGGCACACAGTCTGTGGCTGAAGGGAAGGTGGTGCACACAGGAAACGGCTTCCAGGGGTGCGGGACTCCCAGCCGCAGAGCTGGGGCCACCCCGCCTCAGTGCGAAGAAAACGTAAGCGCTCACTGACCTGCGGTGCTCACCATGTACTTCCACTTGACCACATAGGCATCT
The DNA here is from genome assembly GCA_017311185.1 of Proteles cristata cristata. Lineage (NCBI taxonomy): Eukaryota > Metazoa > Chordata > Mammalia > Carnivora > Hyaenidae > Proteles > Proteles cristata. The sequence goes on along the minus strand of JAESUZ010002752.1, from coordinate 1,907,993 downwards.
CCCTCGTGGAACTGCCCGATGCTCTGTTTCGGGAGCCTGCTGTAGTCAAACTCTAGGATGTGCCAGACGTCCACAGAGACGCTGGCGATCTCAAACTGCCTCCTGTCGTCCCCTTCCACCAGGCCATAGCCACGGCCAATGTTCACCCCGTCCAGCACTGTGCTGGTTGTGGTCTGGGGCACTGGCACCATCCGCGCCACATCGTACGGCTTGGCTTCTGCCCGAGGGTCTTCCTATAAGGGAATGTAACAACGTTGGTTCGGTGGCCCGGTTCTGGAGCCATTTCCTGTCACACTCACTGCTGTTTTGCTGTTAGGCTTTCCAGCTCTGGCTCAGCGTTTAACTGTGTTTGGGGGAAAGACTGTGGAGGCCTGAATACCCATCCCGCAGCAGTGAATGGACACCTATAACACCGGGACACAAACCGGACTGCTTCACCTCCTGGAGGGAGAATATGATTGGAAACCCGTTGGCTGGTCTCCCTGTAGACCCTGGGAAGGCTTGAGCTCCAAGGCCTCTTTTGTTCGGGCCTAAACTAAAGGTCTGAAGTTTGAGACTTGATTACCCAAAATACCTTTTGCTGGGCAAGTTCACTGGCGTTCTTTTCATTAGGTCTCTTCAGTTCGGTCCAGTCAAGAAACTTCTCTTTGAACAAAATCGTCTCATTGTGTTCTGTAAGTCTCCCGAATATTGCCCAGTCAGGCCGCCCCTGTCCTTTTCTGCAAAGGTGAGCAGGTGGGGGAGTAGACAGAAGGATTAAGATTAAGCCATGGGAAAGGGAAGGAAAGGAATGGAAAACAAACACACGTGGCTAACGAAAACAACTCAGAATACCTTAGTGGTAGGCAGCATAGTCTATTTTGTCAGATAAGCCACATTTTTGTATTTTGTATTTTGTATTTCAGTCTGAAGCCTTGCAAGGCTTCGTGGAAGGCCTGAGTATAGTGTGAATCATGTGAGGACTGGACTTTTCTTTCATCCTAGCAAATTCTTGCATTTGGGATCATCCTTGCCTACTTCATGTGCTCAGAGTCGCCTGCAAGTGCTCCCCAATGTTCCGTCACATTAGTGAATGGCTAGGAGGAAGACAGAGCTCGCCCTGAATTCTCTGTTAAGTCTTGTTACAACCAAGCTCTCCGGTCTCTGGGAGCAGATGAAATTTTCCTCTATTACTAAAACGAGCATACTGTCATAGTGCATAAAGTGCATTTCCACATATTTATTTCTAGACCACCAGACGTGACAGCAGGCAGGGAGAACAGAGGACACAGGACAGGAAGTAGCACAGCCCAACCTGGAGGCCTTCTGTGGCCTCGGGATTTCAGACTTTGAAACTGTCTGGAACACTGATAACGCAGAGAAAGGCAGAGTCGAGGAAATAAATACATGCTGAAGTGGGTTCGCACAGATATCGCTCATCCTTCCAAATCCCTCTTTGGCTGTGAACGAAGACCTGGATATATACCCCCTGAGGCTGATGAACAGTGCTTCCGGGGTCCTTCTGCCGCCCCTCCCCCATCACTTCCTGTCTGGTCACGACTGTGGCACATCTGGGAGAATGCCTGTACCGTGGGAGGAGGCACGGTATTCTAACACCCCCACCTCGTACTCTCATGGGACTCAAGGAACCAAGTATCGGCAGTGATGGAGAATTTGGGACTCCCTTGCGAGGCTGTGGTCTTTAATAGCAAATGTCTGAATGACCATCTTTGATATAAATTCTACTCTTCAGACTTGCCGGATGTCTCTAGAAAAACACTTGCTTTCAGCTTTAGACACGGATCCTTTATGGTGGGAGTCGAGCAAGCAGGAGAGGCCGTGGGTTGCAGGGGAGGGGGGAAGCCTAGAGTTTGAGGGGGGTGAGGTTCTCCCTCCCTGACTTCCATGTTTCCACTGGGCTAAGTCAGGACACCTCAGTGCTTCCGCTTCCTCCTCTGCTAAGGAGGGCTGGGTGCTTAATCATGGCTGCACCTTACAGCCTTTGAGGAGCTCTTAAGACCTACTGACATACAGGCCCCACGTACAGTTTTATAAAGCTCCTCGGGTGATTTTGAGCTGGGACATGTTGAAAACCAGAGAGGTTAGGCACTGACTCATCTACTCCCAGATCTGTGATTATCTCACTGCTATATATGTTATCTATCACGCGGATTTTATGCTTTGGCATTACTGGTTCATTTACTATGTCAAATAAAATACTCTTCGGCCTTAGCTTCATTCCTTAAAACACCAGTTGTTACAGGACTGCTTTTTTGTTAAATGTGCATTTCATTAAACGGATTTGAAAACTTTTCACCTATACTGACATAATTCTTTATTGTTTTTATAATAATAAAATCAATAATTTGATTTTTAAAACAAGATTAGGCAGGGAAGTTGCAACTTGTAGACTAGGTCAATGCAAAATATTACAACCCAGTTGTATGATACCAAATGTTTGTTCTCTGCTGTTTAGTGGCACATCTATTTCTAATCTATTATATGGCATGCATAATTTAAAAGCACTTATTCCCCCCTGGCAGTTAAGAAAAACAACAACAACCGTTTGCATGTAAGAATTATTTTTTGTGGGGTGCCTGGGAGGCTTAGTCGGTTAGGTGTTTGACTTTGGCTCAGGTTATGATCTCATGGTCTGTGGGTTTGAGCCCCGCATCGGGCTCTGTGCTAACAGCTCAGAGCCTGGAGCCTGCTTTGAATTCTGTGTCTCCCTCTCTCTCTGCCCCTGCCCAATTTGTGTTCTGCCCCCCCCCTCAAAAATAAGTAAACAGTAAAAAATATATTTTTCTTACAATTGTATTTCTTAGAGTTTGTGCATATTCTGCTCATTTGCCAAAATTACTTTTTTAAAATTTATTTATTTTTGAGAGAGTGTGAGTGGGGGAGGGGCAGAGAGAGATGGGGAGAGAGGATCTGAAGTGGGCTCTACATTGATAGCAGCGAGTCCAATGCAGGGCTCAAACTCACAAACCATGAGATCATGACCTGAGCCGAAGTTGGATGCTTAACCGACTGAGCTACCCAGGCATCTCCAAAATTACTTTTTTTTAAAAAAGCCCAGGACACTGTAGGAAATATTAAAATTACAATCATTATTTCAATACAACACCCTCCCTCTTACTCTGTCTCCCAAAAGGCATAAACATCATCTACTGCCAAATAAATGGTAAATCCTGGAAGCTACGCTGAGAAGGTGTGAAATGAGAAGGAAATATGTTGCTTTTGCACCTTCAGATCCATGGCTGAATTCCAGATCCTGGGAAGCTTTTCAGACCAGCATGTAATTTGCTTAAACAATTGCTATTCATCTGCCAGGGCAGCGCAGCACCTGGAAGACTGCAGGTGGGAACAATTTGTTTGCCTCCAGACACAAGCTAGAATGCAGCGTCCAGGAGACAACAACATCCATATTTCTGCGGCAGTTAGGCGGGAGCCAAAAGAAATGCTCTTTTTGTGAATACTTGGGTACCGCCTGCTGTCAGTTATGAAGAGGAAAGCCTCTGGAGAGCCACAGTCGGTGGGCACAGTGCGAATCCCCGGCCCGTCCCCACCGTCAGCAGATGCTGGGAATACCTGGGAATAAGTGGATTGCACTCTCCAGGGTCCAGTGGGTTGATGTCACAGTTCTCGTAATCAAAGGTGCCATTCCATAAGTGCTTTGCCAGCTGGAAAGCTATTTTCCTTTGTGCTAACGTGACTTCTTTTCCATGCCACACATACACCTCACTGCCGAAATCAAACACCAGTACCTGGGGAAATGGCACAGAAGAGGTGGTTAATTTCAGAGCCACGCTCCAGGTGAATCAGCGTCCCTGTGGACAGTGAGTCAAGTAGGTGAGGATATAAACCCCAGTGGAGCAATCAGCACAAACATGAAAAGATACAAGAGTCTGTCCGGCTGGCTCTGCCCGGATCCCCTAGCCTCTGCCTCGTGGGTGGGATTTCCATCGTGTCCTGAACTCTCCAACTCTGTAACACCCCTCACTCATAAAAACAGTTGTTTGGCTATGTCTTCCTATCTTCCTTCTTTCTTTTCTTCTTCCTTGTCTCCTTCCTTTGTTCATTCATTCACTTAGCATACATACAGGCCTTCTCACATGCCAGGCACTGAGGACCAGTGAGGGTTTCTCTCCTCTGTACCATTCCAACACCCTCAAGGGGAGAGACTGTACCACACTCACGTTTACAGTAGGGATTTACTGTTTGCTGAATGAATATGTGAATGTAATGCTATTTTTTATTTCCATGCCTGTGGTGTATTCTACTCTTTCTTCCTAGAATAATTTCTTCCTTCATGTCCAGCCATCTAAATCCTACTCAACTCCCAACCAGGTTCAATTTCACCTTCTCTTTAACATTACTCCTGATTATTTCTTCCCTGTGATTTTTGTTCTCATTTAAATGCCCATACGTAGCATACACTCCATCTAGCTTTGGGTTACATCCTTTCTCCTCTTTTCAATGAAACTTAAGGTTCTTTCGTGTCTTCCACTTTTTTTGTCAACGTTTACAATACAGAATGGTAATGACAACGTATGCACTTAGTAGATACCAATGTGAGAGAAAAAAGCTAGTACATCCCTTGGCGAACCCAAATCCTATATACATGCATCTATTATTCCTGAAAGTTCAAGACTGAAAAAAATATAATGCTCATAGAAAAGCAAGAGATAGGGCTAAAGAGTATTTCTATTTTATTCCCTGTTTATATTGAGATATAACTGACATGCAGCACAGCGTAAGTTTAAGGTATAAGGCATAATGACTTGACTTATATAAGTTGTGATAAGTTAACATCCATCACCTCATAGAGATACAAAAAGAAAAAGAGTACAAAAAGAAGATATGAAAAAAAAGAAAAAAATTACATTTTGCCTAAAACAGAAAAGCCTTCAATGATTCATGACTGAACAATATTTTGAATTCTATATTCGTATTTGGCATGGCAGTCATGGTTTGAATTCACAAGCAAATATCCTTTAAAAATATGTCACTGTTTGGGGTGCCTGGGTGGCTCAGTCAGTTAAGCATCTGACTCTTGATTTGGGCTCAAGTCATGATCTCATGGTTCATGAGTTCAAGCCTTGCAACAGGCTCTGTACTGACAGCGCAGATCCTGCTTGGGATTATTCCTGTCTCTCTCTGTCCTTCCTATTCTTGTGTTCTTTATGTCTCTTAAAACAAATAAATAAAAACTTAGATAAACAACAAATAAAATAAATGCCACTGTTCAACAGCAGGCACTACACTGACCAGCGGTTCTCGAGTACTTTCTATCTTTTTATTGGGTAGCCCTGTGCAAAGTGCTTTCTCAGTGAGGGTGGCATCCTTGCACTGTACCTCTTTTGACTGCAGAAGGGAGCACTTTGGAATTTTCCCCCAGTAGTCATCATCGGGAACAAGTTTGTCATCCATCAGACGGTAAATGCAGTTTGTTTCAATTATGGCTGTCTCATAAAGTTCATCTTCTTTGGGGTCTCCGGCGGCTTTGGGATGAGAACAATAAGACAGTCTGACATGTTACACTGAAAAGTGGCTGGTTAGAAGAATGAGGTAGGGGGTATGAAAAGTCTTGTGATTCTCTGAAATACAGTAAACGCTTACACTGGTAACTGGTTTGGCCACCCAGAAGCTTCCAGAAGTCTTTGGCTGCGTGGGTGTGTGTATTAATTCCTTCTTCGATAGTTTGGATATAAGTAGCTCTACAGCCAAGTTCCCTCTTTGTCTGAATTAAACTCGCCAGTTCTGAGGCCTGGAAAAAGGGAGGAACACAGTTTCCTGGGTAGGCAAGCCTGTGGCTAGGTGGAGGGGAGAAATTGTGGGTCTGCGAGGAAAACCAGATGGCCACAGGGGCTGCAGGCAACTGGTTGTTGGGTATTTTCTGCCAGGTGAGAAAATATAGCAGGGATACAATTCTCTAGAGCAACGATTCTTTCTTTTCAAACTTAAGAGATTACTTGTGAAGTTTCTGATAAATGCCCATTCTCTGGGCTTCTCCCCAAGAGATTTTCATCAGTAAGTCTGAAGCAGTCTTTCATAAGTACCAGGGACAAACAGCTCTGAAGCGATATGCCAGTTCCTTTTTTAAAACACAGGAAAATAGGACTTAAAATCTGGAGAGAAGAGCCATAATCCTTCTAAAACATCCCACTCAAGCACCTCATGGATGCTTGTTTGAGAGACATTCGGCAAATACTACTCATCCCTTCTCACCTGATTTTGCATTTGAGAAGCCCTTGTAATGATCTAGCAACTATAGAACATTCTATTGCTGTGCAAAGGAGATGCTTGATGGAACAGTTTTTATTTTTCAGATACCCACCTTTGCCTTCTCTATGACATTTGCAAACTCTCCTACCCACAGGAAGCAGTGATGGGGAGAGAGCAGGAGGAAGCAGTCCCCACTGTTGAGTGACGAAGCCCGCGGTTCAACCAGTCGTGTCTGCACATGTCTCCTTCCTGTGGGGCGGGAGGCAGAGAGTCACCATCTTCCCAGAGAGGAGAACTCTCCAAGCCATAGGAAGGACCAGGAAGCACCTCTGCTCCAGACCCTTGCAATTCCAAAGATTCTTGTCTACCAACACCAGTTCTGAGATGCGGGCTGGTGGGAGGGGGGTTGGCTTTACACACTACTCTTCCTTGTTAGTATCAGGACCATCAATGGTGTCCTTTCACAGCACACGTGTGGATTAATTAAGGTCCCTCCTCCAGGAAAGTTAGCAAACGTGCTCCTTTTCCCTCAGTGACTCCTCCCCTAGTCTCTTTCTCTCTGCGTGGCCCACCTCCTACACTTCATACGTGCTGCAGGTGAGGACAGGCCTACACGGTGTCTTCTTCCTGGGGGTCTTCATCTGAACTGAGGGTGGTCTTCGAGGGCATCAGCTAGGAGGGAGGCGCTGCTTTGTGTTGCTTCTCACACCGTCACCTAAGTGACTGCCGATTTAGACCTTTCCAGTCATATGGATAGTGGTGTCTCCGGGTCATAACTTGGGAATAGAGGGTTACCTGCACTTGTCGCTCATCTTCCGAATGCACTAAAAAGGCCAGTGGTAATGCAGAGACACACGGGACACCCGCAGTGAGATTTCATCTGACCTCTAGCAGCTGCCACTTGTCTCTAGTTTGTGGCTTCTCTGGCGCTCTCCCGTGTCAGTGACCGAGAGGATGTTGGAGTGGAACCCAGGTGGCTTTCATCTACCTCTGCTGTCCCTGGATTCCTTCTCCAAGAACTTGCATGTCTCCCTCTGGCCCACGCAGACCTTGGTTTCCTCGGCAAGGAGGAGTGAGTGGAGAGAGCTGCCATGAAGGCTAAGGGGGCATCTGGAGCTGCATGACTGTGTGGTGGCAGGGCTCACGGGGCAAGGGGGAGTGGTGGGGAGCAGCAGCAGCTGACCTTCTGGAATAGGAGAGACCTGGTGGCAAATCCAGCCCTGCTACTCGACGGTAGCTTTGACCCCAGTCACATCACTGACCCCTCTAAGCCTCAGTGGGCATAGTATCTCCCAGTTCATGGGATCTTGGGAAGCTCCCAAGGCAGGGGGTAGCATAGCACCTGGCACACGGCAGGTTCTCAAAAAGCATGCGTTCCCTTCTGCTTACGGTCAGGACTCCTGATGTCACTGGACTAAAACCCTGGGCCAACATGCCACTCCTCTGTGCGGCCCTTAAATACCTTTAATCTGCAACAGCATCAGCTTCTTGTAGGGCACTGCACTGTTGTTAGAATTCTGTTCGGTCAGGTTGACGCTCCGCAGGCTGACGTTGCTGAAGTTTTCTTTACTGGCTAACCCTGCCAGGGTGACTTCTGAGAAGTTGGAGTTGGAGGACACTGGGAGGGTTGAATAAGGAAACAATGCAGGGGTGTGGGGAGGGAGCAAGATGGGCGGGTGAAATGACAATGTTTACAGAGATTCAGAACCAACTACCTTTTTCTCTGAAAGTCAATCACGCAGGGGAGAACGTGTCCTGGGTTTGGTATACAGTTCAGTGCTGAGCCACCGTACTAAGGGTTTAACCTTGGCACTGGAGGGCTAAGCTGCGTGTTAACACACGTCACACCTCAGCTTGCAGAGAGACAAGAACTGAGGGACAATGTGGACCAGCTGCTGTAGTTTCTCGAAAATCAGGAGCTGGACTCGTGTGTTGCATTTCCACTGAAAGCTGTTACACCTCCTGACAATCTTTAGATGTTAATGCAAATGTGCCCCTAAGGAAGACCATGAGCTGTCTTCTACCAAAGTCTTTATTATGTAGGGGTGGTTTAGTCCTAATCTTTTTCCTGGAGGCAAAGTGGTCAATTAGCTAATTTCCTGAGGTCTCCTGCTCCCGGGATTAAGACTGTAATAACAAGATGCTGGCCAACAAATCTGTATGTCATGTGTCTATCATCACAACATTATCCCCAAGCCCCCAAGAGTGGAGGTGGAGGAGAAGTACCTAAAATTTAGGCCAGTAAGCCTTTATTTCTTTCACCAATTGTTCAAGCGTACGAGCTAGAGAGAAATTCAAAAAATTATTTCGCTGGGATTAGGTTTTTTCTTACACCACTTCACAATTCATATGGCATAGCAGTTTTGACATGTATTTTCTTAGTCAATCAGTTATAATGAAAAGACTCAACCACTTCATGTAAATACTGTGTTTCTCAGAAAAACTTCAGGAAGTAGGTTTAGGAGTGCTAAAGGAAAACACAAATTATAGGGAGACTATTCAAACTAGCAAAACTGTGTATGGTATCAGCCCCACCAAGAATAGCACTGTTTGAGAACTGCAGAAGGCCACGTTACCGGGCTGAGGAAAGCGGAGCGTGGCTCACAGGCGTGGCACCTGGAGTGGATCACAGAGCGAGGAGCGCTCTCCTCACTCCCATTCAGCGCCTCCAGCCCAAACCCAACCCACATCCTGACTCCAAGGCTCCTGAGGCTCCTGCCAAAAGCAGTTTGGAAAGCATTGTTTTATGCATTAATTAATGATATGAAAAATCTAGGATTAGGAAAAAGCAGCAGTTTGGGATGTTTTCTCATGAGAGATCAAATGATTTGCTCTTGAGCAAGATTAAGTGGGGAATTACTGCACTCGGGCTCTACAGAGCTGAAGACATGTTCAATTACAAAGCCCAGAAACATCCTTCTCTGATCCCTTGAAAGGAAACTCAGCCAAGCAGGATAATTTAAATTAACCAAGTGAACAAATGCTCCACGGGGTAAGAATTTCTGTGAAAAGCCTTCAAATTCCAGGCAGGTGTGTACATGTGTGTGCAAACTTACTCATTTTTATGTGATGAGCGTCTTTTGGGCACGTTATTGGCCTTAGCAAGGCAAAAAAGGAGGATTAAAATCACCTAATCAGCAGTTCCCAAGCAGAGGCAGCGTGGTGGCTCCACATACTCACTCTTTTCTACTTTCATCCGCTTCGACTCCATGAAGGCAACGTTTAGTCTCTGCTCCGTGTACTCCTGGAGGAGATCTTCCCTGGCTGCCAGCATTTTCAAGGGATTTTTGGAAGCCTGAACCTGGCGCTTGGGCCTTACCGCGCGCTTGTGCTCGGCCACAGAGGAGGTCAACCTGAGGAGGAAAGTGGGGCTGCGACCTGGGTCTGCGTGTCATCCACGCCTGGTTTATCTGGGGGTCTCTGACCCGAAGTGACGGTCTCTGTAATTTCATTTCCTGATTTTGTTGTAAGTATTACAACTCCCCCTCCTTCCCGCCACTCCCCGACTTGGAGACAGAATCTTGGAGATGGGGAGGTTCAAGTCCATTTCGTCTCAAATCCCAGAGGCTCTCCCCACACCATGCCCTGTGGTCTCTGCCTGGAGGCTTATTTCACTACTGGATGGCTCTGAAAGGTCAGAAGTTCTTCCCCACTTTCATCACACTTACAGACTCTTCCTAATTCTCCTGTTGGAATATTACATACATGTTCTTCTGTCCCTGGCTAGCCCTTCAGGAATTTACAGCTAGCCATTGCTTTTTGACTTAATTCTCTCCTGATACTAAACTTTCTCTTTATAAAACAGTTTTCCAGTTTCCTTATGAACTCCCCCTCAACTAGCCTCCTCTTTGTTCCTTTCTGAAGAATAACCATGACTCTGACAAGTGTGTTGAAATAAAATAAGTCCACAAAACCAACTGTAACCAACATACACCCACTCAACTCTCTGAGCAGACACGGGGAGGTAGGCGGTCCAGTCACACGGTTTCCTAACAGATTCCGCTGCTGTTCTCGGCTTCCAACTGCACAGTCTCTGTGCTATCATATTATATATAATATTGTCCTCTGTGTGAGTGTGTGTGCATAAACATAGATGTGTGTATGTTTATATATAATGATTTAAGTAATGACATTTGGGATGGGAGAAGATGAGAAATATATAAATAACCGTGTATACAAATACACTAAGTATCATTTAAATGTGGGAAATTCTTCGCTTTTTAAAAAAAAGAATTTTTAAGTTTATTTATTTATTTTGAGAGAGAGAGAAAGAAAGAGAGAGAGAGAGAGCACAGATGCATGTGTGAGTAGGGGAGGGACAAGTAGAGAGGGAGAGAGAACCCCAAGCAGGCTCTGAGCTGTCAGTGCAGAGCCCAACATGGGGCTTGAACCCATGAACCGTCAGATCACAACCTGAGCTGAAATTAAGAGTCAGCTCAACCTACTGAACCACCCAGGTGCCCCTGTTCATTTTTTTTAAAAAGACAGAACATTTAGAAAAACTGATAAAATGGAAATATGCAATGAATACCTTAAGAGCAGCTTAAGGAAAAATATTTGATAACTACACAGACTTCTGAAAGAGACTGTCACTCTGACAAATTTGTGGGGAATAGATAAATGTGATTGGTAGCTGTGGGACTAGTCTGGCCGTCATATATGCTCCCAGGCTTCTAGTAAGAGCACCTGGACTCTGGCTCTGGCTCCAAAGGGCATCCAGAGCCCAGCGGCATATTCCATCCCCTCAGCCACAGTGACTGCTTTAGGGCTGGGCTTGGACCCTAGAAAATCTGGAACTTGTGCTGGAAGGAACAATTGGGAAGAGAACCGTCTGTGCTAGGGTGGCCACAGAACCAAAAATTTGACAGCTGGGGTGGTCATCTTCCACAATGCGGTTATAGCCCAAAGGAAAATGAAAAGAGAGAGACTTCATTCGGAAGAGCCTCTGGAACCTGAATTCACACTGCACTTTTTAGCGAGTGAACCCATAAATCCTTCCACACCTTTCTTTTGTCAAAGTCAGTTTGACTTGGGCTTCTTTCTCGCACCTTCAGTGAAGGAATCCTAACACCATAATTGCTTTCCTGAGGCGTGTTAGCCATGATCCTGTGTGAAAAGAGACCTTGGACTGTCAGGTCTATTAATTTCATAAATTATTGTAAGTTAAATAATGTGCTCTCCTGATTTTCTAGTTAGCTGTATGAATTTGAGCCCATGTGATCCAAAAGTTTTTCAAAGCTAGGAGTAAGGGTTCGACCTGTCAAGTGAAAGGTATAGAGATCTTTGCAAAATTTATGGGGTGGGGACAGAATCTAAAAATCTGCAAAACAATAATCAATTACGTAACAAATCCAGTGACATTATTTTTAACAGGCCAGAGCACACATCTGTGGCACACGCTGTGTATGGCAGACCTTCTGCCGGGGCACACATCTGCTCTGGAGTGCACGGGTTTTCCCTACCCCACGGTGCTACGTGGCTGGCTCTGGAGAGTAACAACTTGGCTGTAATGAGGTTCTGGTCGCAGAAGGAGATACAGTGAGAGAAGACCCTCGTGGAAGTGCTGTGTGGAGGCTGATGTAGGAATCTGTTCTCCGTGGGTGAAAGACGGAAACTCAAATAACTCACTTAGGGGCATAAGGGTCGAAAATGACATCGAAGTCGTCGTCCAGCTCCACGGGGCTCCTCGGTACGGTGTAGTCCATACTGCGGTAAAATCTGGCAAAGGTTTCGTCATCGTCCAACTTCATCACCTCTTTAACAGATTTACCGGTGACCGTGAGTATGGTTTCCTGCATCCCACCAACTGAGAACAAACGAAGCAAATAAATGATGTCAGATTCGTGTAAAAACACTACTCTGACTAAGCCCTCCAATAGCTTAAAAATGAGTTTCCCCCTATGTTCCAGGAGTGGAGAAACATGGTAGTGATGCCCGGGGCTCCGTGGATGATTCCTGGGCCTTATCTGACTTGCCAAGAGAGGACTTCTTATCTGAAAACAGCTTGCCGCATGCAAGTGGTAGGAGACAGGGAGGTAATGCAAGCCCACTGAGCGTGTCTGCACTTGTTCCTTTTGCTACTGGAGGCAGAGCCAGCCTCAGTCTAATTCTAGATCAGGGATCAGTAAAAACCTTTTCTGTAAAAGGCCGCATAGTAAATAGTTTTGGTTCTGCATGGGAGGCTATATGATGTGTTGCACGCATCAACTCTGCTGTGCAAAAGTGACTACTGACAATACATGAGCAAGTGAGCATGTCTTCGTTCCAATAAAACTTCAGGAACAAAAGCAGATGGAGAGCTGGATTCGTTTACTGGCCCCTGGGCTAGATCACAGCTACAGATACATAGTAAGCTTTGAGTTGTTTGAATTTCTTGTCTTGCCAGGTTAGTTACTACATTACACTTTTATATTTTTCGTATAAAGTGCTTTTCTGTATTATTTCCAACCTATTAGGGGGTCACTGTCAATGGTAGTGACTCCTAGTGCTAACTATTCGATCAGTTTCAAGTACTGGACATTTTTATTAAGAGATGAGGCTATTTCTGCATATTATTCTTTTACTTTGTACACTTCATAAACTTTTGTATTGAAATATTTAGTTCAGCATTTATGTGGATGTCATCTGCAATAAGATGTGTCAACTGCTCCCTTATTAGAAACTGACCTATATCATTCACATTTCATCAGGCCCAAGATCATGTTGATTTTGTGTAATACTCGCTTTCAAGTATAAAAGCCACATTACCCAGTTCACAGTCCTGACTGCATGACATCCCAAGGATTGAGCCAATCTTACTGGAGGTCCCCAATTTAGTACATTTGGAAGTAAATCAGATCTTGGTAACCCAATCATTCTTCCTTTTCAAATAAAAAAGATCATACTTTTACTATGAATTGATGAAGTCAGGTAGAAAGAAGAGAATGTAACTGAGGAGAAGAAGCAATCAGAATTGTGATTTGGAGATTCTGAGAGAGGAGCAGCGTTTTTTACAGGTTTCCTTAGCTGCTCGTTGAAATACCAATTATAGTGAGCTCTAAGCATGAAAACCAAAGCTTCTCTCTGGTTTCTGGAAGGTACCTTTGTTATTCAGCCTTCTTAGAAAGGTTTCCAGCCTGTCCAACTTCAGGTCTGATTCCAACTGCATGTCTGGTCTGGCTTCGATATCTAGGCAAGCAGAAACCATCCATGAGAGGTGCTGCCAGCAAGCACTCTTCTGGTCTAAGACCCACCGGGACACTGATGCCTCAGTGACTTACCTTCCAAGGGCTTAGAAACTGGCGTGGTTCCCCTTGTTTTACTGCAGATAGGAGACGCCACTGGAGTTATGGCGGCGGGGGATGCCAAGCCTGCAGAACATCACAGGAGCGATTTAGTATCTCCGGATCATTTCTGGAGATTCCCAGGACCCTAATGAAACTCTATGAATCCCACTGTAGGTTTTACAACTTCTAGAATTTGCACACATGCATGCATGTGCACACACATGTGCATTTGGCAGGTGCCGGGACTGTGTAGGACTACTGCAAATGTGCATAGAATTTTCGAGTTTCTAAGGGCTGTAATAGGTGAGAAGCTACTACAATGAAGACATGAGAGAAAACATGCTCATAACATGTAAATGGAGTAAGACTCTACATGAGGCATCAGAATATACTTGAACAAATGGAGTTGTGAGTTCTGAAGTCCCTCTGAGGTGGCAGAGGTGGTTCAAGAGAAAGTATATCTGCACCATGTCCCATAGAAGAAGTGGAGAATGGACTATGTCACAGTAACTGGCAAGTGGCCCCCGATACTGGAGTTTTCCTGCAGGTGGGGATGAGGTAGGGGCAGTCTGGCCTTTGGGGGCATCCTTCAGAGTGTGATTTTATTCAGTAATAACCCAAGGAGCGCTAACCTTTTCAAAGAAAGACACAGAAGAGGATACACTTAGATCGATTTATGATTGTTGAGGGGTCACATCCATCTCAGGTGTGGCTGGGAACTAGTGATGTGCTTTTACGTTTATTTACCAAGAAGCAGACTGGGGAATCTTTTAAAAGTGTAAAGGTGGGGCACCTGGGTGGCTCAGCCAGTTAAGTATCCAACTTTGGCTCAGGTGATGATCTTGGTTTGTGAGTTCAAGCCCCACATCGGGCTCTGCACTGGCCGTATGGAGTCTGCTTGGGATTCTCTCTCAGCCCCTCTCCTACTCCCACTTTAGCTCAAAATAAATAAAATTAAAAAAATATGTATTTATTAAAAGTGTAAAGGTTTGGGACATATGAAAGAAAGGGATTCCAGCACAGGGAAGGTATCTGGTTGGGACAAGAAATCTTAATAAAGGCAAGGATGAGCACTTTGTTCCTCACCTAAATAGAAGGGATTGGAAAGGAAAGGAACCAGTGCCTTTATAAAAAACAGAATGAAATGTTAATGTTCTCAGTATTCACTTGTAATAAATATGAAATCATCAGATGAAAATGCACTTTCAGCATCCCTCAAAGAAGTGCATATGGAGAATACCTAATTAGGCACCTATGACTTACAAGGAAAAAAGAATGAACGAATTGCTCTGCTCCTTCCTACTGTCAGCTGGAGAGGGATGTATAACAGCATAAAACTTTTAACGAAAAATACTGAAATGTAGCTTAAAATTTCAGTCTTAGGTGATATCCTAAAAGTATTTCTCAGTAGGTACCTATATTTGCTTGATGATGTCAATAAAAATTTAAACATTTATTTCAATAACCAGACCTGCAGAAGGTTTATATCAGCGAGGAAGCAAATGTCTTGAAAGATAATAAAGTAAGAGTTGGCATCACAGGCAGTACAAGTGCAGCTCGTCATCACCTACTAACAAGATGCACAGAAAAGGGACGTGTTCCTTAGCACAGAGATCATGAACTCTAAAGGGAGCAGAAGGGCCCAACTCTTGGATACCTGGCCCTGGGCACCGTCAGGGCGCTCCCTGCTGCCCGTTCAGGCAGCCACACGGGCAAGAGCTTCCAGAGGTGGGACATCTCCATCCCAACTAGGCAAGGGTTTTCCCTAACAGGAGAGGGCATGTAAATTTAAATCACACCAATAAGTCAGTCAGAGAAAGACAGATACCGTATGTTTTCACTCATATGTGGAATTTGAAAAACGTTAACAGAAGACCACGGGGGAAAGCCAAGGGGAAGAAAGAGTTTAAAGCAGAGAGGGAGGCAAACCATAAGAGACTCTTAAATACAGAGAACAAACTGAGGGTTGATGGGGGGGCACTAAAGGGGGGAAATGGGTGATGGGCATTGAGGAGGATACTTGCTGGGATGAGCACTGGGTGCTGTACGTAAGCAATGAATCATGGGAATCTACTCCCAAAACCAAGAGAACACTGTATACACCGTGTGTTAGCCAACTTGACAACAAATTATATTAAAATAAATATTCTAAAATAAAAAGTTCATCATAAAAACAATAAACCACACAACAGTGTTAAACAAAGCACTCCCCATTCCTCTTTTCAGTGAATTCTACACGCAATAACCAGTCACCTACTCTCTTCACAGCTCCCTTATTCAAAGGCATACTTTGAGGAGAATCGTAGAATACCCGGAAACCTTGTGGATTACTAACTGTTAAGCAGAATCTAGGAATATCACCAAGTGTTAATGAAGCTAGGGGAGAAAAGAGTTTTCTAAAAATCAGGGTCCAGCACACCTTTTGGCAACTTGCTGATATGTGGTGACCTGAGGAGGGGAGAAGTCTCTGTGGCTGTAGTGAGGGGGCTACTTTATTCTACAGTGAGTGTAGCATGCTGGATGCTACTGCCACAAGTCAGCAAGTGCCCAGGACACAAATGAAACCTATAACTCAGCAGGTGGTAAAAACTATTAGACAAACAGGATACGGGTTTTTTTCTTCATTACATTAAAAGTACAGGAAAATTATTTCCTGAGCAAGCCAGATAGCACCTGTTAATACAGATCTTGGATTTATTCAAGAAATGTGAAAGCAAATTCCTGCACAAAAGTAGAATTTCTCTAGCCTTATTCTCCAAACCTGCATAAGAGCAAACCCGATTCCTCTGATGTCATTGTGGACAAGGGCAGTGTCTTTGGTAGGAAGGACCTGCTTATGAAGTAGTGATAATTTTTAAGACGGAAGAGGGAAAAAGAAGCCAAAGTAAAAAGTCATCAGGCAAAAGGTCCAGGCTACACATTGAAAGGCATGTTGAGTTCTTAAGCAATGTGGGCTTCAGGGTCTGCTTTTGTAACAAAGGGATGGGTCTCAGGAGCAAGTAATTTCACATGATTATACAGGTCTCTGATCTGATGAAGAAAATATGCAAATACTAGCTCACTCCGTAGGAATTAATTATTTTCTGTCAAGATTTGAGTTAATCACAACTTGGGGGTCTCCCCTCCCTTCCTTCTGCCAATATTTATTATGAGCGTACAACAAGTTGTGCACTGTTTATAAGTGAGGATCCTGAGAGGTTTCCAGAAAAGAGAAACATGAAGTGAGAACGCTGATGACCACGTAAGTGAACTCTAAATGCGTGTGGGCACTTTTATCACTAAGTCCAGAACTCTGCTTTTAAACACCACCTTAGGAAATGAAGCTCTATGCATACAGGTGACAAAGGGACCCCAGATTTTAATCATTTCCCACTGGGTATGGACCTTTAGAGCTTTACTAACCATGTGATGCATAAAGTGACTTTATTAACCACATGATACATCAATTTCAGAAATCTTTCATATTGGCTTCAAATCAGTTCCAAGAGCTCAGTAGCAAAGAAATGACCATCTGCTGGGAAATGCCGCTTCTTCAGAATTGCATATATCCATTAGACATCTACTAAAACCTATCTGGAAATAGGACTTTGTAAGTCAGAGAACTCTGGTCTGATGGAAAGGGACATAAGAATTCCTCTTAGAAAGAGAAGAGATAAACCCATTCTTTATTGACAAAGGCTTATTTAGGGTCAACTGATGGCCAGATGGTGAGACAATGAAAATAATTTAAAAGCAATTATGGGAAAGGACTAAGATACATCAGCACATTTGTAATTGCCTTTGAAACCCGTGCTCCATTTCCAAATGGCCAAATCTTGAAAAGAGACTAATTGACTTAAGCCATCTTACGTTGAAGATGGCATTATTCAGGAAGAAAAGGTGTTCAGTAGGAATAGCTCAAAAAACCTACCCCAAAAACGTTTATGTGACTTCAATAAGAGGAAAAACTAAAAAAGATCGTGGCTTGATTTTTTAAATTGAGCTCTCATGTCCCACCCTGCCCGTCATGGGCAGCACAGCATGTGTACCCGCACACCCTCACCCACGTGCCCACGCGGAGTAGGTCCACCCCTCCCCCCGACTCTGACCTTTCTTCACCATCCTGCCAGCCACAGTGAACTGGGTGGAGTCATTGGCTGCTCCTTTGCCTTTGGTCTTCCAGGCTTCTTCTCTCACAGTGATGAGGTGCTTCCTCTCTTCGATAGTCATCTGGCTCTCTCGACTTTCTGTGACCCGCTGTTTATAAAGCGTACCGGGGAGAAAAGGGGAGAGGGAAATGACAGAGATGTGAATTTTAGCAGGTAGCATTCTGTGACCCAAAAGGCAGACAGGGAAACAAACAGGATGGCTACACTGTCCACAAATGTCTGTAACTGATCTATCGGAAAGAACTTTGGCTTCCCTACATCCAGCTTGGGTTAGAGATCACCATCAAGGACAATGGAAATTTAGGTTACAACTGTGATGGTTTTTCCCCATTCATTTGTTTGGAATATGGGAACACCAAAATGATACTTTGGAAAAATCAACTAAAATAGACTGTCTTCATGCCATGAATTTCATTGGGTTTTAAAGTTGCTCTGTTCTTGGCCACATGGGTGGCTCAGTTGGTTAAGTGTCTGACTAGCTCAGGTCATGATCTCATGGTTTGCGAGTTTGAGCCCTGCATCGGGCTCTGTGCTGAAAGCTGACATCCTGGAGCCTGCTTCAGATTCTGGGTCTCCTTCTCTGTCTGCCCCACCCCCGCTTACACTCTTTCACTATCAAAAATAAACAAACATTAAAACAATTATAATGTTGGTCTGTTTTACCTAGCTAAACTTGGTTGAGTAAGAAATTTTATCCATATAAGCTCACAAAAGACGGTCAATCCAGAAAAATCTCATCCACTTGCATCCATGAGGAACATGGTCAATTATAAAGGAGAGAAAGCTGATTGGGTATAAAGTGTGCTACAAGAAGGTTTTCTGGAACTCACATTGCTTTTTCCTAGACAACTATGTTACATGGGCAGTTAGGCAGGCAGGTAGCCCATGAAAGTGACTTTTAGGTCCTAGTATATCTGACATTGAGGATAAACTGTACTATAGACATAACCTACATATAAAATAACATTTCTACCCAAAAAATGCTTTCAAAAGCTTCTAACTGGGGTCTTGAAGATACCTGCCTCTTCAGTTTGTAAGCCACTGGTGAACTCATTTGGTCTGGGTGAAAGAGGCTGAGGGGGTCTGAGGGAGACCAGGAAAGAGGCCTCCAGAGAGAAGTGGGCTGAGATGAGTATATGAGGGGAAGCAGCAGAGGACCCGGCTCAGGGTAGTTGGTGCCAGCACAGGGGAAGGAGTCTTCCAGGGACAGAGGGTGTGGATGGTGGCAGCGGGGGACACCAGGGTAGGAGGCCCTTAATTGGCAGTAGGACAGAGTCTGCCTACCCTCCTCCCCCCCATGCAACTGTCCTCTCACTGCCAAACCCACTCAAAGAGCGACTTGGAATTAGGGTCCTTGCACAGATCATGAGTGGGAAAGTTCAAGAGAAGTTTTTTTTTTTTTTTTAATTTTCTCGCAATTTATTTAGATACAATTGGAAACGTATCCAGTGGCAGGGGCCACAGGCCAGGGAGAGAAGCAGGGCAGGTGCCGTAAGTGAGCGTTGAGGAAGGCAGAAAGGAAAAGCCTCCTCCCCAGAGCAGAAGAGCCTCCGTCACTAGCTGTCCACCCCAGGGTGGCTCCCACGACGGAGGCTCTAATGCCAGCGTGGCCTCCTGGTTTTGTGCATTTGCTTTCACCTCAGCCTCTTCTCATAACCGAGGGATGCCCTTCCTGCCGGGGCCTTTGCTTGCAGATGAGCTCACTTTAACCTCTGCTGCCAGTCTCCCCAGCTCCTCTTCCCTTGTGGGAAAATCAGGAGATCCCTGAGGAGGAGTGCCTCTGATCCTGTCCCTCCACAGGGTCCATCCCATGATGGCCAATTAGCTTCCCTTAACTAATCAACAGAAAATAACTTCCAGATTTATTCGACAAGAAAGCAGAGATCAGCCCAGTTCATCCTCCTAAAGCATTGGAGGAGGCTGAAACAGGAGAGGGTTCCTTCCTTCCTGTCCAGGAAAGATGTGCACGAAACCACATCTACCCTGGCAACATTCGGTTTAAGCCATGAATGTGGCCTTCTCCATCATCTAGTTTGTGAATCTTTTATAGACGTCTTCTACAGAACAATCACTGCCAGAAGTGATTTTGAGATCCTTGGCAATTTAATTTAGGTTAAAAAAAATCCATTTCCTGATGAGATAGGACAACTAAAACAATGCCTGATCTTGGCTTGGATCTTAGACGGAGTGGGGTGGGGGCTAAATGGGACATGGTTGGGGGGGCGATGGACACAGTTGGAAATGAGCTGTGGATTAAACACTGCAGCAGTGTTGAATGTCTTCCTCTGGATCACATTACTGTGGTTATGGAAGTGAGCCAGACGGAGTGTGTGCTCCCAAATATTGTACACTGAAACCTAACCCCCAATGTGATGCATTAGGAGGTGAGGCCTTTGGGGGGCATTTAGGTCATGAAGGTGGAACCCTCCTGAAGAGGATTAATGCCCTTGTAAAGGACACCCTAGAAAGCCCCCTTGCCCCTTCCACCATGTGAGGACAGCCACCATGTGAGAAGCACATGGTCATCCAAGGACCAGTGAGAGGGCTTTCAGGAAACACTGAATCTACTGATGTCTTGATCTTGAACTTACAGCTTCCAGAACTGTGAGAAATCAATTTCTGTTGTTTATAAGCCACTCGGTATATGGTATTAGGGCAGGGCCCAACTATAAATATCATGTTTGTGTATAGGAGACAGGATAGCAGGAAGTCAGCAGTGGGGGTGGAGGCTGGGGTTGAGGGAGGAAAATAGACGTTAGTGGGGGCAGCCAGAAAGTGCCAAAAGTCAGTGGCTTTGGTCAAGAGTAGATGACAGTGCCCCATCATGGTAACTTTTTTACAAGTTTTATAAGTTTATTATAGAGTTTTATCCAAATAAAATATCATCCAAAAGTTAAAAACCCTTTTCCTTCACTTTCCCACTCATGACTAGGGAGATGACCCTCCTTCCAAGTAATTCTCTCAATCACATACCCTTATTCAATAAACTATGAGGTTGACTTGCCAGGAAGACCTCATCAAAATTCAAAAAAGATAATATGTTTTCCTTGAAAATGAAGTTTCAGGAACGATTTTAATCGAATCAATATAGTACTTGGCTTAAAACATTTTGAAAACACATAAGAAGGGCCAAGAAAGTTTGTTTCTCCAAAGATCCAGAAATCACTAGTTCTGGTGAACTTTGCGGCACATCTCCAAAGCCCTAGGTGTGGTTCATGACTCAAGAAAATGTTATCCCCGAATCAACAACTCTATCTCCCAAAGCGCTCAGATTCCCCCGGAGCTCCTAGAAGAACATGGTGGATCTGAGCCCTGGAATGATACAGCTATTGCAGGCCTTACAGCTCCCAGTAGTTGGCCAGATCTTTGTTATGGAGTAAATTTTTGCTCCTTTCTCAATATTAGGATAAACATAAAAGGTTTTTTTGTCTCTAAAAGTTTTAACTATGCACTTAGTGAAGTTGGTTTAGTGTCACTGATTGCTTTATCTGATTTCAGAGGACTCTAATGAGCTAAGAAATGTACAGCTTATTTATTCACTGAAAAAATTAATAGTTTCTCACCAGCTGCTATTAAATTTTGAACTCAAAATGCAAAAACAAGATGCATATCTTTGCCCATTTACTTTTTTAGCTTTAAATTTCATTATTGTCTTGTCTTGTTTTTCCCTGCTAAGCTTTTCTTTCCTAAGGACATAGTATTGTGTCTCAATAAGTATTGTACTGTTTTCCAGGCTTGTGTAGATTTAGGTGATGATGTTTAGGATTGACTGGAATAGTAAGAGAATTGGGGCAGAATAGGAATAGAAGCCCTATCTGCCTTGTCCTTCACTCTTCAAATGCTGATCCCATAAATGTGGTGCCCAGAGATGAAGATAAGAAGGGGAAGGAACAGTGTGTGTGTGTGTGTGTGTGTGTGTGTGTGTAGGAGGAAGTGTAACAAGTGAAACAGTTGGGAAGTAAGGCAGGTCTTAGGGATGGACAGAGATTTGGTAGGACACAGCTTAAAAGTATGTAGAGTCAATCTGCAAGAATGTTTTTAGGTTACGGCATTGTTACTAATGTGCTTAATTCTGTATACCTACTGAGAATGCCTAGTACAAATCTTCCCACATGTCGCTGACACAGAGAGGTGATACAATAACAGACAGTGGATCTAACATGCTTTAATAGGATTATATTATCCTATTAACTAGAGAGCTTCATGGATAGAGAATACTGTGATCTGGCTTTTAAATTTTTATCTTATTCACATCTAGTAAAACTACAGTGTTGGAAGAAGTTACAAGAGCACAGATGAACTAATAGAAAGTATGCAAAGTGACAAATAAGTGCTTCTTGCTTTTAAAAAAATGCTATCACCATTTTGAATTCTGTGTACCGTTAAAAGAAATATGGCTTTGCCCCCTCCTTTGCTGATTTCAGACTTCATTAGTGCATAAAGCCTCAAGTGGCCTGAACAAAACATGAAAAAAGATCATAGCTAGGCTTAGACCTCAAAGTAACCATAATGTGGTCTTGCCACATCTACCAGGGACTAAGTGAAGGGAGGGGAATACAGGAAATCTTATTTTTGTACAGTTGGGAGGCATGTGAGGAAGAAGGAAATGTCTGTTAAAGACCAACAAAGAGACAAACAGTCCATTTAGACAGAATGTGTGCGCTGTTGTAATGCTCATTTTCTTTTCTGAGCCTCTGCACTAGTGAACACAGATAGTAGGACTGTGGGAGGAAAGTGGGAGGAAAGGAGTCTCAGAGAACACTGATGAGCTAATGCTAAAAGGCTGGTACATAAAATATTTATCTGAGAAAGTTTTCAATATATAAAAATACAGAATTTTAAGCCTACTTTAATTTTGAAGTGATTAAACATAAACTACCTCTGGTAAATGGCATTTTTCTTTAAACTTAAAAATATATGAAGTAATATCCCATGTTCATGGATTGAAAGCTTCAATATTGTCCAGATCCCAGGTTTTTCCAACTTCCTAAAGATGCCAGTTCTTCCTACAGATTTGGTGCAATTTCAATAAAAATCTCAGCAAGTCACCTTGTGGATACTGACTAATTGATTCTAAAGGATGTATGGAGATGGAAAAGACCCAGAATAGCCAATACAAGATTGAAGGAGAAGAATGAAGTTGGAGGAGTGGCACTACCTGATTTTAAGACCTACTGTAAAGCTACAGTAATCAAGACAGTGTGGTAGTAGTCAAGAAAAAACAAACAAACAAACAAATAAATAGATCAACAGAAAGGAACAGAGAGGGGCACCTGGGTGGCTCAGTCCGTAAAGCATCTGTTTCTTCACTTTGGCTGGAGTCATGATCTCACAGTTTGTGGGTATGATCCCCACATCAAGCTCTGTGCTGACAGCATGGAGCCTGCTTGGGATTCTGTCTCTCTCTTTCTCTTCCCTTTCCCCACTTATTCTCTCTCTCCCTCTCTCTCTCTAAGAAAAAAATAGAGAACCCAGAAATACAGTCATACAATGTATTACATACATTCAACTAATCTGTGAAAGGTCAAAGGCAATACAGTGAATGTAAGACAGTCTTTTCAACAAATGGTGTTCTAACAAGTGGACTTCCACATGCAACAACAGCAACAAAAGAAAGAAAAAAGAGAGAGAGAGAAAGAGAGAATCGAGACACAGACTTCACACCCTTCACAAAAATTAACTCAAGATGAATCATAAATCTAATTGTAAAATGCCAAGCTATAAAATTTGTAGAAGATAACATAGAAGAAAACTCTAGATGACCTTGAATTAAGTGATGACTTTCTAGATGTAACATTAATGAAAGAACTGACAAACTGAATTTCACTGAAATGAAAAAAGCCTTTGCTCTGTGAAAGCCACTGTCAAGAGAACGAGAAGACAAGCCGCAGACTGAAAGACACATCTGATAAAGAAATGTCATCCAAAAATATACAAAAGAACTCCTAAAACTCAACAATAAGAAAACAACCAATTAAAAACTGGGCAAAGATCTGAACAGACATCTCACCAAAGAAGATCTATGGGTGGCAAACAATCATATGAAAAGGTGCTCCACATCACATGGCATTATGACATGTCATTGCAAATTCAGACACCTATGAGATACCACCACGCACCCATCAGAATGGCCAAAATCCAGAGCCCTGACAACAGCGAGTGCTGGTGAGAGTGTACGGCAGTAGAAACTCTTGTTTGTTTGCTGGAGGAAATGCAAACTTGGGTATGGCTACTTTGTAAGACATTTTGCAGTTTCTCACAAAACTAAACATACTCTTACCATATGATCCAGCAACTGTGCTCCTTGATACCCAGATGAGTTGAAAATCTATAGCTACACAAAAGCCTGCATATAGATATTTATAGCAGCTTTACTCATAATTTCCAAAACTTGGAAGGAACCAAGATGCCATTCAGTAAGCAAATGGATAAATAAACCATGGTATGTGCTCGCTCCGGCAGCACATGTACTAAAATTGGAATGATACACAGATTAGCATGGCTCCTTGTGCAAGGATGACATGCAGATGTGTAAAGTGTTCCATATTTTCAAAACAAACAAACTGTGGTATATCCAAAGAGAATATTATTCAGGATTAAAAAGAAAGAAGCTATCAAGCCATAAAAAGACACGGAGGAAACAAATGCATATGATAAAGTGAAAGAAACCAGTCTGAAAAGGCTACCAACTCAATGATTCCAACTGTATGACATTCTAAGAAAGACAAAGCCATAGACCATAGAGACAATAAAGAAATTGCCAGGGATTAGAAGGAGGGAGGTATACACAGATGGAGTGCAGATGTGTTTTAGAGCAGTGAAACTTGTCTATATGACACTATAATGACGGATACACGTCATTATGCATTTGTCAAAATCTAGAGAACGCACACCGAAAGTGAACCCAGATGTAAACTATGGACACTGGGCAATAATGTGTCAATGTAGGTTGAACAATTTTCACAAAAGTACCACTCTGGTGTGGGATACTGGTAGTGGGGAAGGCTATGTGTGTGTCTGGGGTGCGGGGTGGGGGGTGGGAGGCAGAAGATATATGGGAAATATTTACACTTTTGGCTCAATTTTGCTGTGAACCTAAAATTCCTTAACGAAATAAAGTTTATTTAAAAAGTGTGTGTGTGTGTGTGTGTGTGTATGTGTGTGTGTGTGTGTGTGTAATACACATAATTTATCTTTAAAGAGTTCAATAATATATTTTTTCTTTTAAAGTTTTATATGACTGATTTAGAAGAAACAATCCATCCCTGCTCCCCCTTAGTGACAGAACAGCAGGTTTGCTCCAGAATTCAGCCTGTTTTTTGGGGTGGGCACTGCTATCCATGTGGGGCTGGCCTCTCACAGACCAGCATTCTTAATGTCAGAGGAACCCAGGAGAGTGAGGGAAGAGGCTGCCTTAGGAAGAAAAATGGGAGATTTCCATTGCGCAGATGTAAGGTGAAACAGGGGGGCTCACCAGACATCTCTCTCTGACAGCACTCTGTCCATCTCATATTTGAAATGAGGTCTTTGCGCCTCTCACTCAAAGACCTGTTTTGTCATCATGAGTCCTAAAGGAACAGTATAGTCATGAGATTTTGAGTTGGAGGACACCTTAGAGGCAAGAAAATCCCCATTCCAATTAGGAGACAGAGTCCCTCGGAGGAAAAGGGCTAGGTAAGTTAGAGGCTAGAATCTTGGATTCATGACAAAGTGGATGCACGCACTTTTCATAGCTATTTTGACACCAGGGACATTTCAAGGGGAATAAAGACCAACCACGGGTATTTCTAGGTTTAAAAATCATCATGTATTATGTATCAACAGGATTATTCAGCCTAAGCCAGATCTCCCTTCTGGGGTGGGGTTCAGATGAGGTGCTGTGAAGATGGAAGACAGCGGGCAGGAGGTCTGTGCTTCCTCATTTCAGTAGGTCACTGCAACCAGCTCCTGTCAGAATAGCCTCTTCCTTGCTCTGTCTTCCTCTCTGGCCCATCCACACCCAACTGCCTCCACCACATCTTCCTTTACCAAGCTAAGCAAGATAGCAGGGTTCCCAAGTGGATGCTTGGACACTCTAGTATATTCCTTGGGCTCCTGACTTAACTGAGACTATAATGCTTGGAGATGAAAAGGGAAGATTTTCCTCTTACACCAGGTACATGATTATGAGGTGAATTAATGCCATCAAGTCAACCTAAGAGTCTGACTCAAAGATGTGAAATGTGTGACTGGCTCTAAATATATGAAGAACTGAACGCTGGCTCGCTCACTCGCTCACTCTCTCACGTGCACACACACAAACATGCACACTGAAATGCCGCAAATGAAACAAGTTCTTCCCTACTGCTCAGAAATTGCAATGAGGCTTAAAATGTGTAGGCTTTTCCTCACCTGATTAATAGATACAAAAGACAGGTATTTATGGGCAGCAGGTATAGCAGGAGAATAAGTAGAAGCATATACAGGTTCCTATAGAGCAAAGCAAGAGGATTAGAGGTGAAAAGAGAAGATTTATCAGAGCAGGGTGGGGAGGAGGAGAGACAAAAACAAGGATTTCTTGACCAGAATGTTAATTTACTCATTGCAATTTCAGTTCGCTTTTCAAGAGAGTCCTTCCCGTTTGTCTGTTTTCTTAGAATGCTAACATAGATCCACACGAGCACGGTAAATACACCTGCGTCAGGTCTGTGTCGTAATTAACTGAGTTAATGACAAGATTCCTGTAACTTATAGGATACTGGGTTCCAGTGTAAAGGAACCATTACTTTAACTAACAGTTTTAGCATTGAATGTAAAATAACTCACTTAAAGTCTTTCAAGTTTTTCATTATATGATTAAAAAAAAATTAAAATAACAGGATAGCTCTCTTCTCTGGATAGAGGTGGCATCACGCCTCGGGGTAAGAAACCAAACAGCGAGGGCCTACGAGGAAACCGTCACTGACGAGGTTCCATATGGTGAGGTGGAGGTAGAATTCTGGCTACCATCTAGAGGCCGCCTATGTTAGAGTCAGGCTTACCCAAAGCAGATTAGCAATGGCACTATCATCTGCAAATCCTCCTTCTTCCTATAGGTTAAAACAAATAGGAAACATTGCGGAGTGCTGGAAGAGTAGGGTTAGGGTGTCACAATCATTTTCCAGGATTTTGTGCCTGGGTTCAATCAGACGCATGCGCATGCTCACACAGTCGGGTGGCCCAAACACCAAGTAAACTCACATTCCATCAGCGGGATGAGAATCTTTAATTGGGAAGTCATACCATCAGCCCTTTTCTCCCTCCTCCCTTAGGTCTTTCAAGAGACTTTCTCCAGAATTGTGACTTGGAATTTCATTGGCAGCAATTAGAACATGAATTGACAGATTTACCTTCCTTGGATTTTCAAGAACATGCCCTGATGGCATCATTGATCTTAGCTTGATTCCTGTCCTGATACTATTGAGCACAGCAGGGTATCCAATCCATATCTGTTACTCAGACAAAGAGCTGGGTGGTGATGGTGAAGTCTATAAAGGCATTTTATTTCCTGGAAAAAGTCTGATATACTGGATGATTATCTTACCAAACCACATGGGACTCACTATATGCCTTCATGTCAAATATGCCAAAATGAGGTTGAAATTTAGAATAATTACTTGATAAAAATAAATACATGCAATTGAGCTGTAAGAGAGAGACTCCTGCTTTTAAAACTTTGCTTCATTTTTCTTGCTCCTTGGATGGAATGAGTTACCCTGGAGGAAATGGTCTCCAGATCAGGCTCAAGTGCACACATGCTATATAGCATGGACCAGGCCGAATCTACAAACCAAATGGCCTTCTCATCTTCAGAAGTCATTATCGATGTTGCAAAAGCAACAATGTTTAAGTCAGGTTAGACTTGCCCTAGATTAAACTGAGAATGGAAGAAAGAAGAGAGGAGAAAAGAAGAGTGGCCTAGGGAGGAAGGGAAGGAAAGAGGAGAGAGAACGAACCCAGATTGGTTGTTAAAGGAAATGAGGGAGTCAGCCACGTAAATGATTGCTGCTCTGAAGCTCCAAATCATCAACCTTGATTTTGGGGGAATAAATTTGGAAAGCTGAGAACTGCTATTAAGTTATATATTCTCTGAGACATGACTAGTCTTTTACTAGGGGAAGGAAAACTCTAACTTAGTTCTCCAAATCTATTCACGGGCTAAAAGAATATTTCTTACCAGGTAGAATCCCAAACAAGATGCCGGTGAGAGCAACCACAGATTAGTTTTGTTTGGGGACCGACTCTTTGACAGAGACAAGACACTTACAGATTTTCATGGCATCCTTTCACTTTTTTTGTTTTTTAATGTGGCTTCTAGACAATCACTTATGTTGCTCGTACTCTATTTTTATTGGACAGCAAGGATTTTTAAAGGGACAATGGACGTGATTTCTATAGAGTCCTGTCTCTAGTTCCTGCCTCCTCTGTATTTCCACAGGCTGTAGTTTGTGGGACTGTGCTTACGACACCCAAAAGCTGGAGGAGGTTCAGCTGTAAAATGTTTGCACCTAGAAATTATGTGCCCTTCATGAATGCACAAAACTGTGCTGGAAGTGATGCCCTGACTCTGTACCCAGCTCCCTTCCTCTCTTGGTGTTAAACATGGAAGGTTCCAGAGCTTGCTGCTCTTAGCAGAGGTCTCCAGCAGTAAGTCTAGATCCAGCCCATGCAACAAGATCCCATCTGCATGCACCACGTGGCATGAAGGTGTTTCTCTGTTTGGGGCAGGATTCAGACACCCGGCAAGCAGTGGCATCTCTCAAGGACTCCTCAGCTGTGGAGGGACTGTCTGAAGACAGATTAGGCTCGAGGCACCTCACGTCTGAGGCCAGCGAAGGTGTGACTGAAATATACTGCCACCCTTGGGAAGAAAAGAAGCCAAGGACTTATCAGGAGCCATGTGAAAACCACTTGACCTCAACAGGACTTGAGATTTCCCAATGTCTGCTACAAAAGCCTAAAATAGATCGGCTTATTTTAACTTCAAAGAGCTTACTGTCTCAGGCCAGAGTGAACTAGGTCACTGAGGAGGAGGAGGTGGAGGATTGGTGAGTTCACTACTGCTGCAGAATATGCAACATCCAAGAGCCCAGAGACATCCGTGCGCGCTCGGGCCCCAGCACTTCCGTTGCCTGCATTTCCACCCCCAGGGGCAGTTACCCTAACCTTCTCACAAGTCTTGCCTTCTGTAAACCTTAGCCAAGCATGAGGCAGTTCGGGTCTCATGCCTTATCTCACAGCCTTCTGGTTTTCACAGCTCACATGATGCCCCAGTCTTCTAAGGGGGACAGCTCTTATCTCATTCACTCCTCACGAGGACTCTAGCTGGCCATGTGCGTGACAGCTGTATTTGAACTTTCCGCCTGGCCATATGGGACTGTCAGCTCCTACGGCTCCTTTTCATCTTCCAAAAAGACCAACAAGGGGTGAGTGTTAAAGTCAATTTTGAAGCGGTAATTTCTAGACCCTTTTAAATAAAGTTTGTGGGCAGCAGGGATACAATTGAAGGACCCGGCTTTTCTTTTTACTTCAAGATCTCATTCTTGGAATCCAGATTTCACACCTATGCTTTTAAATATCCAGTTGTATTGGAGAACTTTACAACCGGCTGAAATCACATGTCTTTAGTCATTATCTTTAATATATGTCTCAAAAAAGAAATATAAATTGTTCATATTTAACATCTGAAGACACACAGGTACCATATAAAGTGGTATCACAGTTCCTGCCTCACCATCTTGCATGGGCACTTCTCTTTCATGTAAGTTTCTGCACACATCAAGGCCACATTCACGGTTCCCTTCTGCCACAGATACCAAGTTGTTTTA
This sequence comes from Proteles cristata cristata, assembly GCA_017311185.1. Lineage (NCBI taxonomy): Eukaryota > Metazoa > Chordata > Mammalia > Carnivora > Hyaenidae > Proteles > Proteles cristata. Next base: position 1,878,527 of record JAESUZ010002752.1, on the reverse strand, counting down.
GAACCAAAAGAGGTGCAGGTGATCATCCTGTTGAAAGTGTTTTTTTCTGTATGTATGTTTTTTTCATTTCTGTTAGAAAACTTTAAACCCCAGAAGTTGGCCAGAGGACGTGTCACACGGGCCATCTGGTCTCCAGCCAGCACATGCATTTACAATTGTAGGATCAAGCAACAGGAAAGTCACCATCAGCTTTGAAAGTGTGCACTAACGGGTCAAAAGCTGGTCATCATTAGATGGATAATTTAACAGCTCATCAGTACTTTTGCATAGGAAATGCTTGCCAGTATCACTAACAAATTACTTGATTTTATTTAAACTTGTAACATACGTTGCTGTACATTCTCAACAAAAGGCACGTCGGCTCATTGTAAAACATGCTTAAGATTGCGAAAACAAGTACTCACTGACCACAGTTAGGTCATTGTTCTGTCTGCTTAGGTTTAAATCTCAGCGTGGCACATTCAAATCCACATTTGATACACCAACTTATAAACTGCTCGTGGTCAGTTAAAGATTTTCATTACAAAGGTTTTAATTTATAACACTGTAAAGTCAGACTTCATTTTAGGAAGGCTTTAAACTGAAGTAAGAGTGCACACTTCAAAATGCAGAGACTTGTTTGTAGATGCCTTATGTATGCAGGGCTCTTACCAGTTTGATAACATCTCGAGACTTTACCTTTTGATCAGTTTCAGCTGCCGTGTGCCAGGTGCGCAGCGCGAACCCAAGGCAAGACAGTGTTTCACAGAGTGGTAATTAGTCAAGGGCCGCATGCTTGCCCATCTGATGCACTTCCAGGCATGATGTTAGTTCAGTGCTTTTTCCCAACATGGAAAACATTACCTTCTTCTTGAGGGACTGTTCTGTTTCTTGTACGTGCAGGCCACCGGTGATAGACGCTTTGCCGTACTCCTGCTTTCTGCTAAGTCTGTTTTTCCAATCTTCTTCACCACTTTTCCTCAACAGTGCTAATCTGAGGGGAAAACAGGCCAACCAAAAGGGGTTCAGCACCACGCTCTTCCTTGTAACAGAACTGTAATTAGGGTCAGTTAGAAGTCTTTGGTTAATACATGACCATAGCTACTGACTTTTTGAGTTTCGTTTATTCTGAAATAAGTTATTCCTGGAAAATTAACATAAGCATTCCCTGTTCTAAGATGCTCCCTCCCCCCAAATTCTAAGCTGATTGCAATGCAAATCTGAAATCTGATTTGCCAGACAAAGATGCTTCATCATTCTACCAGAGGAATCACTATTTTTCCCTTGCTCTTACCCTGAGAGCCCGGAGATGAAGATAACCATCCCCAGAGAAAAATGTCTTCTAATGACCCCTTCTGGTCACTTGGTAAAATAGCATTTAATGATTAGAGTTGGATTGGATAGTACTCCTTTGCAGAAAACACGGCAGAAATGGGTTTGTAAACCAAAGCTCTAAAAAATTAATGTTCGTCTTATGCATACCTTTCAATAAAAGGCAAAAGAAGATGTTTAAGATTTTCTTCTCTTCCTGTACTCTAAGCCTTGTCCTTTTCCTCCAAATGCACTTGATCTTTCCAATCAATCTTCGTAATACAGAATCTATTCTCTACAAACCCATTTTTTAAAAAAATGATCACTCCATCTTTCCTCCTGGGGAAAGCCACATACAAAAAAAGAATCTAATTAATTGAGATTTTTACCTAACCTACTTTAGCTCAGCTCTGGTGTAACTTGACACAGAGCTGTCTGGATGCTACACTCTGTGAAAGGCTACTTTTTGTGAGCGTGAAGCTGTTCTGGCTCACTCGCCTACGATGAACAAAGCAGTCTCGGGCATTTAAGTTGGATAAACATGGGAAAGCTAAAAGGAAAGAAATGTGGTTATCATGAAAATCATTTGAGCTGATGCTCAAGCAATTTAAAGATAGGGGAAAAAGAGATTAGACCCCTTTTCTTCTCTGCAGAGCTGGCCCAGCTGGGTCTTTTAAACATCCTTGTGCATGTCCATAAATTGTATATTTTAAAGCAGCACACCAACCCTAGCCTGGCAGTGAACTCTGCTCAAGTAGCCTGGCCTCCTTTCCATATTGGTCATACTGGGAACTGGACTCGATAGTCTCTTAGGTCCCTTCTACTAATTTCCCCAACTCCACTAAATATTTGAATTAGAGATGGGATGAAATATATTCTACTCCTTGACCAAAGTTTATCTAGGGAAATAAAAAAGCAAACTTTCCAGTACTTGAATAAGAATCCACTTCCATCTACAAACTTACACATAATCATATCTTAATTCATCTATTCATTCAAATAATGGAAAGTAAGCAACAAAGAAAAGAACTTCCCCAAAGGGGCAGAAGCTTCAAACTCTGGACCTACCCCCTTCTCTTCTTCTTCTTTCCCTTCCTTTCTGTTATGTGACAGATAAGACCTTAAATGACCATTCTATAAAACTGACATAATGCCACTTATCAGTCTGTGATATTGTGATTTATAATGGGAAGTACTTGGTTTTCATCACCTTTCTGGGCCTAGAGCTGCCAAAACCCTTGGAATTTCCTAAGTGATGAGAATGACAGAGGTGTCTTTCTATTGATCAGGTGACTTTGGGGAAGCACCCAAGGATGGGGACTGGTTGCCTCTAACCACATTTATGTGATTTGAGGGGTGGGACTTCCAGTTTCACACCCCCTGACTTCTGGAGAGGGGAGAGTGGCTGGAAGTTGAATCTATCACCAATGGCCAATGATCGAATCAACCATGCCTATGTAATCATGCCTCTATAATACCCAGAAGGATGGGGCTCAGAGAGCTTCTAGGTTGGTAGACGTGTGGAGATTTGGGGAGAGTAGTGTGCTTGAGAGAGCATGGAGGCTCCACAACCTTTCCCTGTACCCTGAGCTATGCTCTTCCATCTAGTCTTCGTGTGTTACATCCTTCTAGAACAGACTTGAGATCTAGTGAGCTAACAACATTTGTCTAAGTTCTGTGAGGTTCTCTAGTAAATCAAACCCAAGGAGGGGGTGCTGGAATCTCCAATCTATAGCCTGTAGGGTCAAAAGCCCAGGTGACAACCTGGACCTGCCACTGGCATCTGAAGTGTGTGTGTGTGTGTGTGTGTTGGGGAGCAGTCTTATAGGATGGAGCACCTAACCTGTGGGATATAATGCCATCTCCAGGTATATGGCATCAGAAGTGAGTCGAATCACAGGACTCCCAGCTGGTATCAGAGACACTTGGTGGTGGAGGAAAAAACTCCCATTGGCGATTATAGTCAGAATCTTAGTATCTAAGACAGGCCCCATTTGGCTAATGGTTCCATTTAGCCCTAGCTACTATGATCTGTGAGGTTTAACAGTTCTCCGCATGCTACAAGGACAAGTGCATGCACTTAAATACAAATTCTCAATGCCTTCAGGTGTTTTCATCAGACTCTATAATGATTCTTTTCTCTAACTATTCTGAATCAATTTTATTCTAATAAGAAAAATAAAATCAAATCATGAAAAAATAATTAGTATTTGCATAGAGCTTTCAAACGTTTCAAAGTGTCTGTAAATGAGATTTGCAAAAAGTGAGCATGTCAGTACTTTTACACCCAAATGGAGAAGTACTTCCCATTCACAATCTTGTGATGAGAGACATTCATCTCCCTGATATTCTTGCAAACTGGTCTCAGAGTCAGCTTTCTGTCCCTTACTTCACCTTTGACAAACACCAATAGTTACTCATCTTGGCTATCTACCGTTTTTTTTAAGTGTATTTATTTTGAGAGTGACAGAGAGAGAGAGAGAGAGAGAGAGAGAGAGAGAGAGAGAGAATCCCACACAGGCTCTGCACTGTCAGTACAGAGCCCAGTGATGTGGGGCTCAGTCTCACAAACTCATGAAATCATGACCTGAGTCAAAATCAGGAGTCAATGCTTAACCAACTGAGCCACCGAGGTGCCCCAGCCATCCACCATTTTCATCAGAGTTGATCCCAAATGAGTTGAGAGAATCTAAAAAGTCAAATTCAGGGGTGTCTGGGTGGCTCAGTTGGTTAAGTGACCGACTCCGGCTCAGGTCATGATCTCATGGTTCGTGGGTTTGAGCCCCACATCGGGCTCTGTGCTGATGGCTAGCTCAGAGCCTGAGCCTGTTTCAGATTCTGTGTCTCCTCTCTCTGACCTTCCACTGCTCATACTGTCTCTCTCTCTCAGAAATAAATAAAAGAACACTTAAAAATTTTTTTTAAAAAAGTCAAATTCATCCTCATGGGTTGGGTTTATGGGAAATGATGCACTACAGTCTTCAAGAACATTCTCACAACAAAGATCCCAGGAACCCAGAGCAATCACAACACAATCCAAATAACGATATGGTTTCCTTGATAGCCGCCCTGAGCTACGTAAACCTGACTTCAAAAAATTAAACTGTAGCATCTACAAATCACCTTATAGGCCCTCTCATGCTCTACTGGTCTGCACACCAACCTCGAAGAAACTGATTATTGTTCCTATGGGACGGGCGAGGTATGAACACACACATCGGCCAAGGATTTCATTGGCTGAGGTCAGGCTGTATGTCAGTGGGTCAGGGCAATATGGTTCCCATGCAGGGGTGCCTTGACTCCCAGGTGGCAGCTTGCCTCACTACATTAGTGTGTTAGCTGACCAGACTGGGTTTGTCCTCATGTTTTAGACACTGCATAGTATTCTGGTTTTCTTATAATGTTTCCCCACCCCCCCGGGATGGTCTTCAAAGAATTCCTCCATTCCAAAAACCTGAAATCTTGCTTCTGGAAGTGTTGGCAGGGTCATCATCAGGGGCTTCCAAAGATTACAGAGTAACCAGAATAACATGGAAGACACGGTGGTTCGATTCAGCGCATATGGTACTTGGACCCTACCCTAGATCGCAGAGTGCAAATGACGGGTAACTTTCAAATAACATGCACGGAAACTTAAATGTATTACTCCTGTCCCTTCAGATTTCCTACTTGGTGTTCAACAAGCTGAGGGGGGTGGGAGACCTTTCCAAACACGTTCTCTCCTCCTGCGATCCCACGACCCTCTGGAGTCGACGAGACCGCGGTGTGCTGGCGGGGGGCCGAGGAGCGAAACGTCTGGCCCTACACATGACATAAATTACTGCCTATGCAATTCAAACAACTGTCAGCGCCTGTAACATCCGCCAAGTCCAGCACTATTTGCAGGGCTGTGATGTGGAGAGGCTGGGCATCTGCTTAGTCTGAGGTGGAGAGCCCAACGAGTGGCACTGTGTTAGCCTATTGACCCCAAGGCCTGGCCAGGGGCCACCGTGCCATGTGCGTGCCAGGCCACCCGGGGGGAAAGGTCTGCCTGTCTTGCCACAGCCCACACTTTGTCGGTAGGGAATACCGGCCTGGCATGGCTGTGCTCAGCGGCCGTGGACTGAGAGCCTGTCTGATTAGAACGGGTTCTGCGGGCTCACGGCAGTCAGGACTGGGTCAAAGAGTCAGATACAGAGGCAAACCACATGTCCCTAGTCTTATGTGGGTTTTCTCTCCCCCGTTTAAAAATGCCCCCTCATTTCAGACAATCACAGGCACAGCACAGATTTCAGACGGGTCTGACCAGCACCGAGTGGTACTCAGATCAGATCTTGGTCTTGGCTAGTCTGCAGGCCACAGCAGTGAGCTAGTGTGTCTTTTAAATGGGGGCGGGGGAGGGGGGTAAGCAAAGATCAGAAAGGGAGGCTGCGAAAGGGAAAGACACCTCTGGTCCTAATTCTTAGGTAAATCTGGGGGCCCTCTGGTGGCGGAAATCTCCAGCAAGAGCCTCTGGTCCCAGCCAGGGAAGCATGGACACAGTTGCTGGCTGGTGGGGAGCACCCACGGGTGGGTGGAGACATGTGCAGGGACTCTGCAGGCTGGCGAGAGGCGTGGGGCACATTCCTCACCATTCCAGGGAGTTCGACTAAGCCCTCACGTGAGAGGATGGCTTTCTTGCCTTTTTTAGTAATCTTCTCCTGAATACAAAAGCCCAGATACCACTGCCTCAGTAACCGTGGATAAGATTTCTAATAGCCTAGTATACTTCTGAAGAGGTTATGAAACAGTGACTTTACTAATCCAGGGGCAAAAGCCGACTGTATCCTAAGTCTTGTGCTAGTGAGTGTTCAAACCTCATATTCTGGGTATCAGCGAAGATGAAGAAAGAGAAGGAACCTCTAGGCACATCTCCTTGAGCCACCAGCCTGCCCTATAGAAGGGGAGCGTACTGAGGGTTTCCTGTAATGTCTTAGTTGCTACACTTTTCCAAGTCCTTGTTACCATGTACAAAGTGGGGACAGCACTGGCTCCCTGCAAGGGAGCACTAAATGCACTGCAGCACGAAATGAGGTAGTTAGTGCATAAGAAATGCGGAGGCAGCAGATGACGCCGGTGCTCCTCACAGCAGAGGCTCAGCATGCCCCCATCCTGAGCGGAAAGGAGACAACACACAAGGTTGAGGAGGCCAGAACTGCATCCTTGGGGCTGCAGTTTTTTTTAGCAGAAATGATGAAGGAACTCTGCAAAGTCCAGTCGCTCTTAAGAGCCTGAAATGTGAATGTGAAACTGGAAATAGGCCATGCGAAGAACACGTGCACTGAGAATATTAATGCAGAGGAGGGCAAATCTTTCTGACCCGGCTGTCCCGCCAGCACTGCTGTCCTCTGGTCGATTTCCTCATTAGAACACACACGTTGGCTGCCAGCACACCAGGGTGAGCACGCGGCAGTCTCAGCCCGCCGGCCATGGGGAAGGTGGAGACCAGCGCCTGTGCCTGGTCCCACTCCCCAAGTGGGCCCTAGTGGATGTGGGAGCCAAACCCCTCCTTCAGTACAATGAGGCAGTCAGAAGAAGGTAAAATACGGGGTACAAGTTCCATTTAGGGGCGCCTAGGTGGCTCAGTTGGCTAAGCATCCGACTGCTGATCTCAGTTCAGGTCATGATCTCACGGTTTGTGTGTTTGAGCCCCTTGTCGGGGTCTGTGTTGATGGTGTGGATCCTGCTTGGGAGTCTGCCTGTCCCTCTCTTTCCTCCTCCCTCTTTCTCTCTCTCTCAAAATAAATAAATAAACTTTTAAAGAAAAGTTCTGTCTTATGTGTCACCTCACCAAAGAAAAAGGAAGGCCCACATAATATATAAAAGAGCCTTCTTATTTTAAATGGGTCAAGCTTCATTCTTTCTTTCTTAACAGAAGGGAGTGATCAGGGCCCCACTTAGGGAAAAATGATCACAGATGGATTGTAAAGATACACAGTTTTGTTTCTTTCAGCAAAGTCCAAATGAAAGCACTATCAAGATTAAGGGGGAAAGGATGGCTGGCAATATATTTTCTGTTAGCATAATTTATGACAAGCATAGCTGCTAATAAAATGGCCCTCATCCTTTTTTTAAGCATTTAATGAAAAAAAAAAAAACAACAACGAACAGCTGAAGTATACTTTACTATCATGGCTGTTAACAGATTGGAGTCTCCCAGAGGGGCTGTGAGAAGTCCCGTCTCCCGCTAGCCTAAAGAAGCCTGTGCATGACAGCTGATTTCGAACCCAGTTCCAGGGAGGTCCCAGAAACCTTACAGCCATTCTTGAACTCCCTGGACATCTATGAGGCCGGGGTGGTGAAGCAACCCTTTATAGTCTCTCGTATTTTCTACAAACAAGAATCCTATAGTAAGATTAAAACTGCTTTCAGAAAGACACAGATCAACTGAAATTGACTAAAGATGGGCAGGTAAATCAAGATTTACTGCATAGTGGATCGACACCAACCTTCTTCATCAAAAGCTCTAAATCCCAACTGACAGATTATACCCATAGATGCAGAATCTACTTTATGAGCCTCTGTGAAAAATGAGAGCATAATGGTATTTTTCACTGGAATTTTATTCCAGAAATATCTCCTGATGTATAAAACACCAGAACTGGTGGGTGAATGACATTTGTCATTAATTCCCTTAAATGATGGCTCTTCCTTCTTACCCCACTTGATTACAAGAGTAGGATCTCTGGGGACCAAAGTCTCTCTAGGCCAGGTTTCACTGGAGAAGGACATCAAGCCAGCACAGGCCAGGCAGCCTCCCTGATTCAAGACATCATTCTCATTTAGCTGTCCCAGCAGCCCTTTGTCTGAGTCTTGGTCTAGAAGCCTCATCTAACTGTGAATTTTTCTTAAAGTTTTATTTATTTATTCTGGGGGGGAGGAGAGGGAGAGATAGCAAAGGGTGTAGAGGCAGAGAAAGAGGGAGGGAGAGGATCCCAAGTAGGCTCCACACAGTCAGTGCACAGCCTGACGTGGGGCTCGAACTCACAAACTGTGAGATCAAGACCTAAACCGAAACCAAGGGTTGACCGCTTAACCAGCTGAGCCACCCAGGCACCTGCATCTGTGAACTGTAAATAGGTAAAGGCAAAAGTAAAAGTTAACAACCTTTCTAATTTGTCAGTTGACAAAGGCTCCGCCCACCTAGCCTTTTAGGAGTAATGCTCAAAAAGCTCGCTTGAAAAACAGAATAAACAATTCTCATCCTGGTTTGACGTGAAAGACAATCTGAAGAGAAACCAGAGTATTTATTCTGGTTTGATGTATAGTCTTAGGCAGTGCAAACTGTATCCAGAAAAGAGTAACCACTGTCGGACAGAGCAAGAAGACTTCTGAGCGGTGGGAGGTGCTAAGGAAGGGTCTAGATGAGCATGGCGGACAGGTGTGTTGATCACGCTGGAGAAGCACAGAGATCTTTCTGGCGGCTGGTCTTCCTATCACAATTACATCTTTTGCTGCTTAATCCCACGGTGGCTAAAGGCTAACAAGACAAACATAACCTGAAATAGTTAGCTCGGGTTCCCTGTATCTGGCCTCTTTAAACACAGCCTTTCTACCCTCCACTATTCTTTTGAGTAAAATGAGGTTACAGCGTTACTTGATACTCAAACGCAATCTTTTATCTGATATAAAGTTTCTAAACGCAGCTCAGCAAAGTCATCCATTTCACTTTCTGCAGAATAAAGAAAACTTAGATTTCAATCCCAAAGATTGATGTCCCAAATATGGATTTACCTTCATTCATATACTTTAGGCAGACAAATAGTCACAGAGCAGTGGGTACATTCGATTTGAGGCCATCTATCTGATGTGGAAAAAACCAAGATCTCTGCTGCCATCACTGGATAGTCAAAGAATTTCATATGGGGGAAAAAAAAAAAGGAACTGCAAACAAATGATGCCGGCAGACATCGGTGTTTCCTCGTCTGAGTCTGGAACAGGCGCTCCTCGGGTGTTACCACCCCTGAACATCCGGGCTCCCGACGTCACCTCTGCCCATTATTCAGATCTTTTTCTACAAGCAATTTACAAGCTCCTCCCCCACAGAATTACTTTCCAATCATCAAATCACATTACCTTTCTTTAATCGACATGGTTTTGCTGGCTGAATCGAGGATGCCCTCCACGCCTGGCGCTTTGATCTCTCCGGCAGCAAACATTGCACCCGGACTCCTGGAGTACCTCTCTTGTGCTTGCTCGGAAGGCTCTTGCTGTTTCCGGGACATGGGGGTTGTAGCCTGAGCAACAGTCTTCCCTGCAGCTGTACCCGGCTGCTCAGAAGTGGGCTCTCCAAACTCTGCTGCTGGGAAGGAGAGCAGCAACGTCAGCACTCACTCCTCCAGGCAGACATTCTTCCGGGTATTCACCCTCTGCGGCCCCGCACCCAGAGTTCAATCCCGTGGGCGCAGGGGGTGACCCAATCCACTCGTATTTATGCAAATCTGTAGCAGGCTACACTCTGGGAGGAAACCAAACTGCCCAGTAGGTTACTGCACACAGCCAATGGTTTTGTGACCACTGGTCTTTTCCTATGTGCAAGACACAGGATGTTAACTTTAACTACACACTGCAGAACGTTTCTCCTCCTCCAAAACAAAACTTTTTATGTTTCAAATGGCTATAATCACAAACCAAAACCACGACTGTAACTTACACGTGATCATTTTATGGAAATACAGAAGAAGAATTAAAGCCACAAGCAATATAGCTTCCTAGTCGGCATAACAGGACTGTGGAGAGAGTCTGGAAATCTACAGACCTGGAAATCTACAGACCTGGGTTCAAGTCCTTATTCCCTGTGCTCACCCAGCCCTTTGGGGTCATCAACTCATAAGAGGGACTTGCAGGTCACAAGACTGTTTGTGAGTTAATGTGCCCAATGTCATCAGGAATGACATTGGATTGTCATGGTGCATGGAAGAGCTCCAGGTATTTTTACTGCTGAGAAACTGATCAATCCAGGTCACATTCAAGGGAAAGGGAAATCTGGGGAGAGTAGGTTTCACCCTGATTTGTAACCAATACTAGTTATAAACTGTCTCCTTACTTTAGTGAAGAATAATCACAAACACATGTAATCAATCAAGCAGACACCAGAAAACCAGCTGGTTTTCAAAACTTTCAGACCAGTAACCTACCTCTTAGTGAAAACTTCCTTCTTGTGACATTCTCCACATCCACCTTCTCTTCAAAGGGCTGCCTGTCCCTCAAGTCTGGGCTCCCCTGTGCGATGCTTTTAGCCATGGAAAATTCCTTCAGTTCATCACCAAGGTGAGCCATGGGGGGATGAACTAATTCCAGGCTTCCCTTTCTCGGAACAGCATACTTGGGTTCCTTATGGCTGTCTCCTTCCCAGACTCTGTTAACGGCAGGGCACGATGGCTCTGCTTCCTCATAGGACCCGTACACTTTACCACCATCGCCACTTGTCAAGACTCTCTTGCTTTCTGTCTCTCCAAACTCTCTCAACATTCCTCTGCTCCCACTACCATCTGCTGAAGGCTGCCAGGCTTGGGACTTCAGAATGCTTCTGACCGGAGATTCTGAGTTTTCTATTGAGGATGGAAGTTTATAGTCAGTGGCACTTGGGATGTCATCCCCAGATGGCTTTGTCCGAAGATCCCCTGCGTACATCGGAGTGACCGTAGATGCCATGGTGGACACACATGTGTTAACAGTAGGTGAGAAAGGAATGAGCTTTCCACTTTGCACCTGCAAGCACACAGTTAAAAATGCAAACAGCTGATTCAAAAACACGGTCTATGGGACTCCAGTTTACAGACTGGCATAGACTGAAATACTACATGCGGTGTAGTTTCCCTGCTTATCTGAGCAGGAAGCCAACCCTAGACATATTTTATATAACGCATCTCATTAATCAGAATCATCTGGGTGAAAGGCAGATGTGCGTCCTATTTTTTCTCTCCAGAAAGCACTCATTCCAGCTGGTTTCAGCAAGTGAATTAGGAAAATGAGAAAAGCGAAATGTACTTGGCATGTCTGTCTGTCTTAGGAAAGGAATTACGGAGTCGTCTACAGATCACAGGTGGATCCCCTTCATTACATTACTAACCTAGAAGTGACACTGTGTCCCAATGTTTTAAGAACCCACCCGCAGAGGAGCCAGATCACAGCGTACCCACCTGTTCCACCTCTCCGAGCGTGACCGGCTGCGTTTGATAGCGTGCATTCATTCTCCTCTGTCTCATGTCTATTCTGTTTCGGGTAGAAATAGCTTTTGAGACTGGCTGGGACAATTTGTTAAACAAGGCCAACTTCTCTGCTAAGCTTAGAGTGGAGGAATCAGGTTCACCTTGTTCGGTAGACTCTTTGGCCTCATTTGCCTGGTCTCTGGCTAACACCTTGTGGTGAGCAGATGCCTGTAATCTGAAAGTGAGAAAAAGTCAGTGACACAGATAAAAAAACAACAAAAGCCCACTGCTAAATTCTGAATATTAACTTTCTTCCCAGCGTCACTTGATTTTGGAAAGGGCTGATTTCTCCCTGCAGAAATTTAAAACAGGAGGAGGCACCGTTTAGGTATTAAGAAGACCGTGACTAGCAGAACAGGCTGGGGATACTAGCATTACTGATCGCACAAAGGGAAGATCTTTATCTCTGAATTATTTCTAAAAAGTGAATTTCCTCTTTAAGGAACTGAAGTCAGCTTGGATATGCCTTATCTTAGAGGGACGTGTACTGTTCGTATCAACAAGTAAGGCTAAAGGGAGTCTCAAGGCATTACCTATGGCATGTTTAGACATTATCTAAATATGTGGTTCAGAAGTATTCTTTCCATTTTATAGAATTAGGAAATAATATAGTCATTTGGTCAAACAATATATCTGGAACAAAGAGTTTTGATCTTGGGGGTGCCTGGGTGGCTCTGTTGGTTGAGCGTCTGATTCTCAATTTCAGCTCAGGTCATGATCTCACGGTTTGTGAGATGGAGTGCCTCATCAAGCTTCGTGCTGACAGTGCAAGCCTGCTTGAGATTCTCCCTTTCTCTCTGCCCTCCCCTGCTCACTCTCTCTGTCTCTCTCAAAAATAAAAAATAAAAATACTTAAGAAAAAAAGTTTTGGGGCGCCTGGGTGGCTTAGTCGGTTGAGTGTCCGACTTTTGCTTAGGTCATGATCTCACGGTTCGTGGGTTCGAGCCCCGCATCGAGCTCTGTGCTAACTGCCAGCTCAGAGCCTGGAGTCTATTTCAGAGTCTGTGTCTCCCTCTCTCTCTGACCCTCCCCTGCTCACACTGTCTCTCTCTCTCTCTCCTAGACATAAATATTTTTAAAAAAAGTTTTGATTTTCACTAGGTAAACACAAATGGTTCCATTTTAAAGATTCATTCACTCCTTTAGTGTAGCATTTTCTCTCATAGCTTTCTACCAGTAACTTGGAAAAGTGAAGGAAATTGGGTGCTGAAAAATTCCTCCAACTTCCAGGTAGAGGAGAAGGCTTCCCATTACCTGGTCACTGTGGATCTTGGAAACTTTATGACAGTGTGTGTTTAAGCCACTGGCAAATCCAATTCTTAAGCCCAGTGAACAGTATATCCTGTCTTGACTCCAATTAATCACCAATTCACAAGCTGTCCCAGACAAAAGAGCAGGGTCAGTGTTCCAGGGTATAATGGATGATAACTCAGAATGGGGAGAGCAATGGCCACCTACTTCCCGGAGAGACCCCTGCTTCTGGGAGGTGCCACATGTGACTTCTTTTAATTTGACTTTTAGCTGTTGTGATTTGGTCCCTCACAGTAAAACAGAGGGGATATTTACATGCCAGAAGGACATCCTTTCAAAACACCACAACTGAAAACTTAGTAGTAAAACATCTAATGCAGACACTATGAATTATTACTGTCTCAATCCCAAAATGTCATGGCCTTGTCTCTCTATACATTAGAAATTTACAGGATTGTTTTTAGCATGTCTTTATGATCACAAGTGTTCTTTTAAAAAACCAGGGTATTGCTGGAATTTCAACATTCATGTTAATTCCCCATTTTCCCATTAATCTTTATTAAGAGCTAGTATTTTAGAAGAATGAAATTTTGTAGGGATGACCATGATTATGGAAAACAGAAACAAAACAAGTGGATAAATGAGTTAGTGCGATCCTAGTTCCGACACATGGCGTAAGCAGGGAGGTGAAATGTTTTCCCATGCAGGCCCACACGGAGTTAGCGGCGTCTCGCAGTATGACAAAACAAAGTGCCATCCGCTCCCAGAGCAACCTGTGGCTCTGACTCGTTTCTCAAACAAATGGCAGGCATTCAGACTGCAAGATGCATCTGTTGTCTAGGGCCTTTGCCCTCAGGCTTCATGCAGCTACTTCTGTCCAGTACCTGGCAGGCGGCACAGTGCTCTTAGCTACAGTGGGGCTAGGAAGTCTTGCCATTACAGGGTGTGTGGTCACAGAGCACGAAGCAGGGATAGGTTCACTTTAAAAGCAATTGCCAAAGGAGGAACATTCGTAAGGAGAGAGAAGAAGAGAAGCATTAAAGGAAAACACAGTTTTAAATTCAGAAACAGTAAATCAATATTTTCATACAATTATTTGCTACGTGTAAATGTCCTGATTTTTAAAATAACTTAAGGGAAAGCTAATATCAACATTGGCAAATCAGTATATTATGCCCATGTTTTGGAATGTTGTTCTCAGTCCATTTTGTAAAACATCAGTGTCCTCATATAATCTAGAAAGCACATCAAAGTAGATTTGGGGAGCCTTACAAGGTGATCATTTTTGTTCATATGTACAAAATGTTTATAAGCTCCCATAGGTCGTTGCTTCTTAGTTTACAACAGCCACTCAAACGTTAAAAAAAAAAGAAAAAAGCTCATCTACTACGAGGTCCTAACAAATGCATGAAATACTCATCCACAAATACTCCAGGAGGCTGAGGAACAGCTGGGTAAGAAAACGATCTCACAGCAGGTACACAGATGTGGGCTGCCACAGACACCTCTTGGGATGGCTGTGCCCTGGATGAGATGAACTTCTTTTCTTCAGGAACACTGTGTGTGTGTGTGTGTGTGTGTGTGTGTGTGTGTGTGTGTGTGTGTGTGTCCAGGGGAAGGGTGAAAGCAATTTTTAAAACACTGATAAAAGTTGTCACTTGATTGAAACAATGATCTCTGAATGAATTACTTTGGGAAACCCATTCTGAACACATTGGAACCTATTCCTCATGTACAGAAAGCAGAAAGTCGTCAAACTTCCAAGTCATATTTTAGGTTTTTTGATGATTATTTAAAGACAAATAAAAAGAACCCTTATCTTTTTGAGATATCTCCTGGAATACCGATGGGTGAAATGGTATCTGGGGTTTGCCTGAAAACAATGCAGGAGGAGAGAGGGTGGGATGTTGGTAGAGCGAGACTGGCCAGCTGCTGACTGTGGAAACCAGGTGATGAATACACGGAGGCCCATGATATAAATCTCATGTTTTAGGGGAGCCTGGGGGGCTCAGTCGGTTATGTGTCTTGATTTTGGTTCAGGTCATGATCTCATGGTTCGTGGGCTGGAGCCCCACGTTGAGCTCTGTGCTGATAGCATGGAGCCTGCTTGGGATTCTCTTTCTCTCTCTCTCTCTCTCTCTCTCTCTCTAAATCAATAAATAACAACTTAAAAAAAAATCTCATGTTTTAAATTTTCCATTGTAAAGAAAGATTTCAAAATGCACAGACAAAAAAAATCTTAAATTCCTCCTTAGCTGTTTCTAGGAGATCCAACAGGCAACACATCCCAGTACAAAGTTCGGAGAGACCACAGTGAGCAGAATCCCAGAGAACCAGTTTCTCTGTTGGCTTCTAACTAAACCATCTCCTGATTGCTTGACTTTACTTACAAGTCTCTAATCCTCCCCCCTTTTTTTTCCTTCAAGGAGACATGTCAACCAAGACCAAGGGGTCACGAGGGGGACTTACGTGGCTGCAATGGCCACTTCCTCAGTGGTGACGGGCTGGGTGTGGGATCTGTCCTGCAGCCGCCGCAGCCTTTGCTCCACGGCCGGGTTTCTTGAGCGTCTCTTTGGAACATTTTTCTCATCAAATGATTTTTCCATTTCCTAAGATCAGAAACAATATGGAATCCTTATAAACGTGGGGAAAGGGCACTGTAGCCACAGAGTTTCTCTGCTCTGTCCCCCTATAGGGCCTCTGGGAGCGTCCATCTGGGAGGCAGGTAGCATTCTCAGAAGTCCACACTCTGGCGGTGTTGGCCGGTGGCCACACCAGCCGGGGGCTCAGACAGGGGCACACGGGCCAGAGCGAGATGGGACCCAGGGGCCGTGCAGGGAGCAGGCGGGGGAGGCGGGGGCGCAGGGTGACAGTTTCTCCACAAGCACGTCAGCACACCTTACCCTGAAAAGCAGCCTCTTGGCAGCAACACTCAGCTTGGCTCGTTCATCTACCTTTTCTTCATCTGTAAAAAGCCACAAAATTAACACCGAACATGGTGAGAAAAATGGAGGTGAAATCTCCAAAAAGTTTCCCAAGGCTGACTTGGAAATCCTTTGAATAGAAGGATAGACGTACCCAAAATTCCACTTGGTAGTATTTCCCCTTGGAGGGATCCCATTCTTCTCAGTGAAAAGGTACTAATTTCCACTGCACTTAATCAGATAAAACTCTGTCTGGACAGGAATTTTCTATTCTAATATTTGAACAATTGAGGTTTGAGAATAGATTTTTATGAAAAGAATTTCTCTTCTTTATTGTTAAATAGTAATAAGAAATTAACAACAAAAGCCTGCTTCTAAAGAAGCAAAATAGTTGTTTTAGTATTATTCATTCTACGGTTCTCATTTGAGAATCTCAGCTAGGTTTTAATATATTCACAGAAAGAAAGCCTGCAGAAAAGAAATCGGTAAGCTCCAAAATCTCATCCTCTCAAGAAAGTGAAATCTTACGTAAACCTAGTCTGGGTGACATGATAGAAAAGTGACAAAAGGAAAACAGATACTTGCCCTCAGCAGTTGGCAATTCTGAATGCGAAGCGGACCTGGGAAAGACATTAGCAAATAAAAATGACAAAAAATTAGCCGGTGGGAATAGAAGATCCAAATGAAAAACATCAGATTAGAAGTAAAAGTAAAAATAAAAGTAAAAATTCTGTTGCACTCTTTTAAAGAATATCATCTTGCTAGCAACTCTCGTCGTGAACACGCAGTGACAGTTGTTAATGGACACAGTGGGGTGCGTGTGCACACAACCCAGCCAGGTGTACACCGTGTGAAGGCAAACCAAAATGGAGTGGGACTTATGAAACATGACTGATTACTGTTCAGACAAACCTTATTATTTCTGAGCACAAACATACAGTCGTAGAAAACTCAACATGACAAGTAGACAGATATTTATAAGAGGAATATAAAACCCCTATTTACTTGCCCGGGAAAAGTCGGTGAATACCCACTGCAGATTCTACTTTAACAAGGGCATAAAAACGAAAAACATTAAATGACGAAAAATAACGTGTCTCACTTCTTACCGTCTAAATGCAGTGTAAATCTGTTATTGTGATACTGTTCTTCTGGGCAGCATTCTTTAAAAATACATGTATAAATATCTCTTAAGGATTAGATGGAAGAATTATAGAATCATCAGATCCCATTTGACACAGCACCAGGACCATCACTGAGGTGAAAATCCTGTACGATGGTTTTTACGTTCCTAGACTGTAGAACTACACGCACACATGCCTACCTATCTGATTCCTTTCGTTCTGCTGAGGTTATAGGTTGAGTTCTAAATCTCTCGGAAGTTTTTCTACTTTCACCAGGAGAAAAATAGCGTCTTGGTTTCCGGGACCCTTTCTCCCATTCCACACCGGTAGGCAAGCCAGCTCCTTCAGCTGACCTCTCAGCCCGGGGTTTGCTTTTAGAATCATTGGGAGGGAGTATACAGAAGGGAAACGAGAGACACAGAGAGAGAATAAAGGAAAGGTTTATGCATCTCAGTGAGGCAAGGCCCAGACACCACCAAATCCCACTGCATGCCCCGACCATGCATGGAAAGGAGGTGGAACATTCCAGCAACCCAAAACTGCAGCTCCCCATTAGTAGGCAGAAGCAGAATGGTAGTTTTTGAGCCATTTCCTGTATGGTCTGCCCTGCACACTGGTGAGCTAAGCTAACGTGACTCAGTGCAGGGCACCACACAAGTTGAGAGGTGAATAAATCTGCCAAGGACGTGCAAGTGACACATCAGAAGGACGTCTGAAACATCACCTACAGTTCGCGTTTCTTGCTGGCATTGACAGACTCCAGAAACGCATTTCGGAGCTGGGCGACAGAGACCTTTGTGTCCAGCATGCCAACTTCAGTGGAGAGCCCTTCGGCTTTGGAACTCTGTGGCCCCTGCTCTGGCGCTGAAGCGGGGTCCTTACATTTCAGGGCCTGCAGCTGAGGGGGTCCCGTGTAGTCAGACAGGGAGCGGGTGAGGACCTTGCGCTTCTTCGTAAGCATTTCCTTTTTATGGCCCATCACCCTGGCATTTTGGGACACAGGCTCGCTCTGAACATATAAATCCACTTCTTGTCTGCCCATTCTCTCAGTGGGTTGTTGCTGAATGTGAGGTGGGGGTGACAGGCTTTCTGGTTCCTTCTGACGCTCTAAGTTGGCTGTGCTAACCACGGGCTTGCTAACGTCTCCATTTCCAGAGGGGTCTTCATGGCCTCTTGCAAGCCCGTGATCCTCCAAAGCCAAAAGTGTGTTCCTGCTTGTCTCGAGAGCTTCGGAAAAGAGCTCATCTTCCTCTGCTTTTGATTCACAAATATGAAGAACCGGAGTATCTCTTCTCTCACTTTCTAGAACCTTCAAGCTGGGAGGCTTTCTGACACTCTGGGTGGCTGCCCCTCCCCAGCTGCATTCAGATACATTTTCTGGGATCTCTGAGGTCACCAGCTTGGTCGTGTGAATGGGGTCCACCTGTTGGACGTAACCGCGGATCGGCTGTCGTGCGGAGCCGGCTGCCTTGCTCGAGACCCTATCAAAGGCCGAATTTTCAGACTGAAAAGACCAGCACTGGACAGGCACTGGCTGATGTCTCCTCTGAGTCAAGGGCTCTGAGGCGAGTTCAGGGCTGTTGCGAGCACTCTCCTCTTTCACCAATTTTTCTCTAACCTTAATTCTTTAAGAAAGAAAAAGGATTTAAGTTGCAAAGTACAGTCACTGCTAAACGGGAAGAAAGCATGCATGGATCACAGACTGCCAGGGAACGGAAAGCCACCCAGAGACAGAACCACCGTGACAACGCATTTCTGGTGGTTAATGTCAGAAAACTATCACCTGCCAGATGAACAAGTTTGAGTTGAGTTTCTAAATGCCAGCATGATGCCAAACTATGCCCTCTCGAAAGCTGAGAGGTCCCACCTCTCACCCAGGTGCCATCCTGGGTGAGAATGGATGCCTTCTGACTACATGAATGACCAGAAGCCACGGGAAAATCCATTAGTATACACACCAGTATGTGTGAGAACATACTCAGGCTGGTGCTGGGAATCAGTAAACTCTCCACATGTACTGGTGTTGTGTATGGGTTATGGGGGGAGTTTCTAGGCAGATGTATACCTATTGACCAAATGCAATTTCACTGTCTCCCAGAAATGTAAGAGCATTTGTTATTATTATTATTTTTTTTATTGAGCTCAAGATACAACAATCACCCCTTTCAAGCACTCAACTAAACATTCACAAGCTTTTTCATGCAAGGTGGACTACATTCATTCATTCCTAAGACCTGTGACCAGTTTGGACATCACTGCTACCAATAATTGTAGCACCAAGAAGAATGTTAGAGAAAAGGTATTCGTTGAAAGAACTAAGAAATGGGGTGTTTTCTCCTCTTTGGAATTGCTATTAGGCCCTTAGTTTAAAAGGGAATCTAAAAAGGGACTGCTCTGGTGGTTTCTCCAGCTATTTAAATATCTAAGAGCAGAAAACTGAAATCCATTTTAAAAAGCCTCAAAGCTTTTCCTATTACAGCAGAAGCAAAGGAGCCAAGGGTTCTGTTCAAAACTGGCTCAGCCAGGGGCGCCTGGGTGGCTCAGTCAGTTAAGCGTCCGACTTTTGCTTAGGTCATGATCTCGCGGTTCGTGGGTTCGAGCCCCGCGTCGGGCTCTGTGCTGACTGCCAGAGCCTGGAGCCTGTTTCAGTCTGTGACTCCCTCTCTCTCTGACCCTCCCCTGCTCACACTGTCTCTCTCTCTCTCTCTCTCTCCTAGAAATAACTAAAAACATTAAAAAAATTAAAAAAAAAAAAAACTGGCTCAGCCAATTGTAGCTGGGTGGTCTCAGGCAACTTTCCTGCCTCAGTTACCCTACTCTTTAACTGGAAATAGTAGTGACAAAATGTAATGTGATGTTTACAAAGCATATGGATGACTTAGTGCTGAACAAAGAGCAAACACTTAATAGGTTAGTTCGTACTTATTTGTACTTTTTGCAAAGCTATGTAGTGAGAGAGACCACTGAAGCTGTTGAAGAATGATTGATAATCATCTTGAAAAAATAAAACACACTTTTCCAGTGGGAAAAGTGATTTCTTAGAGAATCTAAGCCTTCATTTACTAAAGATCAGTCAGCAAAAATAATTACGATAGTTAGTTTTAGAAGAGAATATTTCCTTAAATGACAAATGCACCCCATTAAATTTGATACAAACTCCTACATGTTTTTCAACACTGATGCAGGATACCTATGTATATTTCATTAAAAAAAAGTCAAGTACACATACAAAAGGAAGTTATCATGAACTATTCAGGAGGAGGGGAAAGAAAAGCACTCTGAGTTATTTTTCCCAGAGTCTAGGCAGTGTTGGAGGTTTTCATATTTATAAGCTTTTGTTAGTCAAAACAAGACTAAAATGTGGTTCAAGTTCTCCTGTGGAATGTGTCCCTCTAATCAGAGACAATCTGAATGTTGTCCTCAGCTGAGGACAAAGTGACTGTTAGAAACTCAGTATATGGGTGCTTTGTCCTGCCAGTGGCTTATTCATTCTTACTCCTTCTGCCTCTCTCTGCCCCCAACCTTAACAATGAAATGAAACTTTTTTTTTTTTGTCTGCCTTTAAAACCACAATGCCCCCAGTACAACTGTGGAGAATTAACTACTGGCTTGGAGAGGAGGGGACATGAAAAGCAGGAGGCTGGGAGTGCTGAGCGGAGCGGGTGTTGACAATGCGACACTAGCTGGTTAGTTAGTATGACCTGAGAGGACAGCAGCTCAGTGCTCACTACTGTCCCCACTTGATAGTATGTTGGGCGGTGAGACAGGAGAGAAGCAAGAAGTGTAATCAAAAAGATGTTCAGAAATGGGGAAACAAGAGAGAGAAATATTATTAGCAGGGGTTAAGGGCGACCGGAGGAGAAAAGCGAACGATCAAAAAGTAACAACTTCCTGCAGCCCCTTATGAACACACAACTTTCAAATGCACCGCCATTAACCGAGGGCAAGAAGAGAGTTAGAGTTCGGTCATGGGTAGAAAAGCCAGGCGAGTCAGCAGGGGAGGTAGCAGCACTTACTACACAGAAGGTGAGAGTTTCAACTTGGGGTATACCTGGAAGGCCAGTTGATAAGAGAAGGTGTGTCCCCTTCGGAATCTTTCTGGAGAAACCACTCATATTTGGGTTTCCCGGTACTATCATGTATAAAAGACAAAACTTCAGATAATGTCTATTCAATGTCAACATGCATACAATCATAATTTAAAACATAAAGGTTGGGTTTTGTTCAGTAAAGAATAATCTCGGCTTTAGAAAATGGATAGGCGCGTTTTGTCACGGGGTTTGTATTTATTTCACAATGGACAGAGTAAATAGTCTATCCAAAGCCACCATATAAAACGTTTTTCAAGTAGTTTGCAAGTATTAGGAGTCTATTACAGTCACAACTGTCCCCATAAATACCAGATGACTTTCTTGTAAGAAGCAGGGTGAAAGGTCAATTTGTCATCTATAAGTTTTGTTAAGGTATATTGGTAAATAGCCAAATATAAAAATAGTATCCGTATAAAACAACACATATCAAATAAAAGAAAGAAGTAAAAAGAAATCCAATAAGATCACATCTTTAATTGCTCTTAGACATTCTCCTTTTATATTTGTCACTGAATAATGCAACCAACATTAACAACTACCAATACTAATTCAGGCCAATTCAATAAATGTTCATTGAGTTCCTACTATGTAGGAAGCACTGGACTTGGGCTCTGAAAAGTAACAAAGGTGAATCAGGCATCATCCCAGCCATTGAAAAACTTACTCCGTGGTAGGCAAGATAACATATGATTTACACATTCACTCCTTAACACATCAAGGATATTACACCAAGTTCAATGTAATGAAGACATTATGCCATGCTGAAGATATTTTATTTACTTTTTATTTTTTTAAATATTTTATTTATTTCTGAGAGAGAGAGAGAGGCAGTGTGAGCAGGGGAGGGTTAGAGAGAAAGGGAGATACAGAATCCGAAGCAGGCTCCAGGCTCTGAGCTAGCTGTCAACATGGAGCCTGATGCAGGGCTTGAACCAACGAACTGTGAGATCATGACCTGAGCCAAAGTCGATCGCTTAAACTGAGACACCTGGGTGCCCCTGAAGGTATTTTAAAACAGGTCAGAAACGCCCTGTGGTAACCATGTAAAGCAAGTCACAAGAGGAGCAGTCAAACTACTGATTTGTATCACCTAACAATGTAGAAAGAGAAAAGGGAGGGGCACCTTGATGGCCCAGTGGGTTGAGCATCCAACTCTTGATCTTCACTCAAGTCATGATCCCAGGGTCACGGGATCAAGCCCCGTGTTGGGCTCCACAGTGCGTACGGGGGCTGCTTCAAATTTCCACTATCTCTCTCTCTGCCCTTCTTCCCCGCTCTCTCTAAAAAAGATTTTTTTTTTAAAAAGAAAGAGAAAAAGGAAATTCTCCATGCTAGTTAAAATGTTTACCAGCCCCAAACCACAACTTATTTGTGAGAGTTCTTGAGTACTAGGTTGGAAACACATTTGAGCTCAAAGCAATTTCCAGGAAAATAGAATGGCAGTGTAATAAAGTGATCTGAATTTTCTAAAACCATTTTAGTTCAAGTTTTAGTTTAAGCTGATGGGCCAGAACCAGTCTGTAACCACTAGTGTACCTTTTCCTGTGACCACTGAAATCTGTCCTGTTCGAGGCTTGGACATCCCCTTGTCTTTCTACATCCAAACCGATCAGCCCAATCTCCCTTCTCTTAGGATTATATGATGTTCATTTATTTATTCATTTTCTGTCTTTCTCTTAGGGGAGAAAGATTCACTAGGGGGAGATGAGCTTCTTAAGAGAAGACTTATATCATCAGCACCCAGATAAATATTTATGGGATGTGGGATCATCAGCAGGTCTCGATAAATATTTGTGGGATGGATGAACTGTTGAATGATCATCCCCATAACAACCCTAGGAGGTATTCTTTTATTTTTATTTTTGAAAGTTTATTTTTTTTATTTTGATAGAGAAAGAGAGCAAGAGGAAGGGAGGGGCAGAGGGAGGGAGGGAGGGAGAGGGAGAGGGAGAGGGAGAGAGAGAGAGAGAGAGAGAGAGAGAGAGAGAGAGAGAGAGAAGAGAATGCCAAGGAGGCTCCACACCATCAGCACGGAGCCCAATGTGCTGCTTGACCTCACAAATCACAAGATCATGACCTGAACCAAAATCAAGAGTGAGGCACTTAACTGACTGAGCCACCCAGGCGCCCCAACCCTTGGAAGTATTCTTATACTTATTTTATAGATGAAGAAAGGAAAGTAGAAAAAAAGTATATTAAAACTGCCCGAGGGGTGCCTGGGTGGCTCAGTCAGTTAAGCGTCAGACTTTGGCTCAGGTCATGATCTCACGGTGCATGGGTTCGAGCCCTGCATTGGGCTCTGTGCTGAGAGCTAGCTTAGAGCCTGGAGCCGGTTTCAGATTCTGTGTCTCCCTCTCTCTCTGACCCTCCCCTGCTCATGCTGTCTCTCTCTCAGAAATAAATAAAAAAACATTAAAAAATTTTTTTAAAAAACTGCCCGAGATCACAAGTCAGTAAATGAAAAGCTGGGGCTTGAACCCAAGTGCTGTGAGACCCCCCCAAGCCTATATCTGCTCCTCCAGAGCTATAGGCTTCAGAATTCTGGGAAATGAATGGAAAATGAAAGAGCAACCCCTCCTTGGCTGGAATGAGAAATGATTCAGTTGTGGCGCTGGTGTTCAGCACTCTGGGGCAAAGCAAGGAAGGCAGCAGAGCGTCCTGGCCATACCTACAATGCTCACTGAATGTCGGCCTCTCAGTGGTGCCTGAACCACCTTCAGCAGAAAGCCTGGCAATTACCTGCAAAACCCAATTCTCTTCCTCTGTTGTTTTTTTTCTCCACATGCACAACATGAAATCAAAGGAGTCTGGCAGCAAAGAGAAATTTGGTTCAGAGGGCACTCACTGCTGAGGAGGGGTGGGAGGGGATGCAGGGGCCCAGGCTTGGTAAGGTGCATGAAGCCTGGTCTCTCCCCCCTACCTGAACAATCTAGAACAGACAACACATGTAGACATCGACCATTTGAAAACAAGAAAATTCATGGGAGGGATAAACTGAGCAGGTGATACTGGGTGTGAAGTGGGAAGAATTAGACATACCCTGAGGCCCAAGGAAATACTTGAACTTGACTGGGGCTCTGGCTGCCTCTCCTCCTCTAGCACATGCAAAAAAATGAAACTGCGACATGACACCTAATTCACAAAACCTAATTCCCACTCGCATAGGCACTTTTGAAGCTCAGCATCACAACAGCTAAATATCAACTAAATAGTCGTCAATAAATATTCACATGTCAGCCATGACACGGGTACAATGCCGACACCAGGGGAGATCATTTTAACATGCACACCTGACTTCATTGCATGCCGAGTGGTCGCTAGGGAATCTGACATTTAAAATCAACTCTGTATAGACTACCTTGTAAGTTGAAATCACAACCACCTAAGATGGATTTCTTACCCATGATATTATAAGCGATTGCCATTAACATTTCTTCAATGGTTTTAAAAAATAATTTCATCAAATACTTATATGACTTTTGAGTTAACAAAAACAAAATACTCAAGAAATATGATTTTATATATTAAAAATCTAAAACTGGTAGTGCAGAGAACAGATTAATGGTTGGTGGGCAGGACCTGGTGATGGTGGGAAGGGTTGACCATGAGGGAACAATTCTGTATCTTGACTGTAGTGAGAGTTACACAACTTTACATATTTGTCGAAATTCACAGAAGTTTGCCAACAAGGGTGAATTTCACTGTATGTAAATTATACCTCAATAAAAATATTCTAAAGAGTTCAGACTTTTAAAAACTGTAATCCAGGTTAGCTTCATAATGGATCTAGACAATAGTCACAGTTAAGGGAGTTGCTTTGGCATAGAGGTTGGGTGCAGTTCATGGAATTTTTAAAATCAAATATCTTTTTTCATTCTTTAAAGGCAAAGATATGTGTAAATAAATAAATACCAAATGAAAATGTGGGCCAAACATAGTCATTTCCACAAAATCTTAGATATTTTTTCTTTCTTTCCTTCGAAGTTTCTCCCCAAAGCCAAGCGAGGTTGAAAAGCCTGAGTAAAGAGCAGAAAGGAACCCAGAGTATCACTCTTAAGTGTTTACATTGGTAGAGAAGGCAAATTCTTCCTTTCGAATTAAATGCATGGCTCCCTGAAATGGTGGATCAAAGTATAAAATGTATCTGGTTAGTTCACAGGCACTCCAAAACTATGGAACATAATGGAACTTTCTGAATTGAGTTTTCCATCACTACAGACTACGGCCTGATTGTGATACTGACAGGTGACTAAGGGATGTCCAACATCAGATGAAAAAGTCTATCATTTTGTAAAAATACAAAGTTTATTTCTAGGGCTGAAGGGCCACCATTCTGGAGACATAGTAGAATACCAGGTGGGTTTTTAAAAAAATTATGAACAAAAAGAGATGACATCTGAATAGAGGCAAAGATGCCTTATGTTCATTTTCTTTCTTTAAGCACTAAATTGATGCTGTTTTGATGTAGTTCCTTAATGCTGTTTAACTAATTTTTGATAAGTAAAACTTGGTTAAAAAATTAACCAAGTAAGAAGGGTTTTTAAAAATTTTTTTCAAGTTTTCTTATTTATTTAGAGAGAGAGAGCACGTGCCCAAGTGGGAGAACAGAGAGGGAGAGAAAGAATCCCAAGCAGGGCTCAAACTCACAACCGGGAGATCATGATCTGAGCCAAAATCAAGAGTCAAATGCTTAGCCCACTGAGCCATCTATGCACCCTGAGAAGGGCTGGTTTTGTACAGGCTGAGTTGAGTGTAGGATACCTTTAGGCTATGGCAGCTAAATTAGGTCCTTGCAAGTAAAGTCACCAATCAATGTAAACTTTTCCTATCTCAAGTGGGGTAATCGTTACATGTTTCCCAAAACTCACCAACCTGAATTGGTGCATTTTAAATGCAAATTGTATGCATTTTGATGTGACTTAGCCCTGAGTTAATACGTTGCTATTGAATTATAAAGTGAGGACTTCTTGGGTAACAAAATGGTAGAAATACAGGGTCTTCTTAGGGCAGAACCAGCATAAATATGTGAGATTTCTTCCAGGTTCTCTCTGAACTAACCTCAGTACTGAATGCCTAAATGTGAGGCGTCAGGCAACTGAGGGCAATGTCAGAAGATGTGTACAGACAGATAGAACTCTCCATAAAGGCAGTGGCATCTGAGGAAGGTCCTGGAAGCAGCCTTCCAAAGCGGCTCAGGCTTCCAGTTCCCAGCTGGATTTGGATTTCCATGGCTCCCTCTTAAGACTACTACCCACCACTGCTAGAACAAAGTGATCCAGTGACCTCACTGCCTTCGCTGTGAGGCTAACCTAGAATCAGCCATTCGGGACTGGAGATGGAGTTCAGAAGGCCCCCAAAGTAGCTCTCCATGTTTTTCCCCCACATCATGATTCCCAGTCCTAGTTCAATAATATATATGAGCACACTGATTCAAGATCATGTACAAGAACTCTGACCTCAGACCAAGTGGAAAGAGCCTTCTAGTATAAACAAGCGCTTCTCAAAGCATGTTCTGCTGGTTGGTGTCCCTGGCACATGATTAGATAAAAGGCCGGCACCGGAGTGGAAACAGACAACATCACTGAGTCTGCTATTTACATCAGCTGACATTTTGTTCATAGCATGAGTTTCTTGATGAAGGAAAGGGCCCATGATTTACACTCAGGCACAAGTCCCTTATAGGCTATGGGCTGAGAAACAGTTTGTGACTGGCTATTTCAAGCAGCACCACTACCGTCTGGTGACACTTCAAGAAAATACAGAGAACAACAGAACGTTCATTCAAAAATGATTTATGGAGCCACTCGGTATGTGCTAGAGGCTGGGCGGTAGTGGAGAAGGAGACATGGAAATGACTAAGAGAAGGTAAGCACCCTTTGAATAAGGCCTGTGCTAAAGTTCCAATCTTATGGAGTGGCATCATACCACATTCATGCTGCCATGCTCAGGGGATTCTGACAGATTTGGTAAATCTGGGTAGGTCAGCCTTGTTTCCATCGGGCTCTAAGATATAAGGCGCAGGGGAAACTGTATTTGTGAGACACCTCATTTGGTTTGTGATTTCTCCCTCTTCTTTTCCCTTTTGGCAGAATCATCATCATTGAGAAGCCAGGCCGATAACATTAGGGCTCCCTACGCCAAGCCAAGCTTCGGCCTGATAACTGCACTGGGAAAATGACAATCTGATAATGAGAACAGACTGGTTTGAGAGTCTAAGCACCAGAGAATGTATTAAGAGACTCCAAAAATGATTCTAGTTTCTATTAAGACAGGAAGAAGTTTATAAAAACTTGGAAAGGTCAAGAAAGCAGGGCAAGCAGGAAAGTAGACTCTGGGTATGTTCTCATTTGTCAACAGCTCAATCAGAACCAGACACCCAGATGTAATCTGACCACTGCAAGACACAGGGAGACCAGGACTATTTGCGCTATTGACCGTGCACTTTCATTACTGTATCCCAAGACTGGACCAGCCATTTTGGCAGTCACATAAAGAATTTTCTGTTAACTAAAACTCCTAGGTTTGTTTCCCATGAATTGCTATTAAATCAGGTTTCCCCAATCCTGAACTTGTACTCTGATTATTTTCCCTCTCTAAGTAGAGAGCTTTATTAAATTTCATCTTGTTAGTTTCCAACCCTACTGGAGGTACATGTGCTCTCTTTTCTCCCATCTCCCTTCCTGCTCCATCCTTCCTTCTACTCTCTTCCTTACCCTTACTGTCACCAGACTTGTTCACAATCCCTCCTCCAGAAATAGGATCAGCCTATCATCGGTATCTTCCAGATTATCTAATCAAATGCCAAGTTAATGCCAAGGGCCATGTTCATGACAAAGCCCAACTTAGAAGCACAGACTTCATTATCTTATGCCTGGGTGACTATAATCACCATGTCAGTGCCCCCCCCCTCCCCCCGACTGCAATCAATTCTCCTTCAGGCCAACACTCCACACTCTTCCAGAATGATCTTTCTAAAACACACAATCGTCCTTGCTTTAAAATGCTTCAGACACTTCCCGTTGTCCACAAGGCAAAGGCCAAATGCTTTGTCATATCATCTGAGCTGCTCCATGACTGTTCCCCACGTGGCACTTGGCCTCATCCCACCCCTTCCTTCAAAGTCTTCCTTGGGCATCGGTGCATTTGCGCTGGCGGTAGCCTCCCCTCCATGACTAGCAAACTCACCACATCTTTAAGGACTTAGTTCAATGGGACCACATCTCCACAGGAGAAAAACTGAGATACCATCAATACATTCCCATGGTGCCCAACTTTGATCTCTAGAACCTTATTTACCCTATCATGTTGTAATTATTTCCTACACTTTTTAAAAAAAATAATATAGCCAGTTAGAAGCACAGTGCCTGGCACACAGGAGACCCAATATGATTCTCTTCGATGATTAGCTAAACTACTTCAGAGCTTAAATTAATCCATAAATCAATGTCTAGGAGGTACGCACAGATACATGGATGCCTACTGAGTTTGACTCTCCCAAACTACAAGTTTTCATTTTGTTTATAAGGGCAACGTTCTTAAGTACCTTATATAAATGCACATAAACTGTTTCTCTAATACCCCTGGTCTTCATTCCTAAACACCTCTAACCTTCAAAGGGTAAACCCAGCACACTCCTTTTTCCACTGTGTTACCTGATAGAACTGACATAAACAGCGAGAGCAGAGGACAATGGAAAGAGATGACAGGTGCAGGGAACTTGAGTGGATGAGTAAATGGTGATGGATAATGGCCTCAGCTTTGTCAGAGGAGCTATATGGTCTTAACCTCATTACTTAAATTCTTTAATCTACTTTTTTCACGTATAAAACAAATTTTTAAATAATCTCCAGGATTACGTTTGTTTCTAAGAATTTACAATTCTTTAATGCCGAGTATCTATTCTTGCGGGTTTTGGGGTGAGCCAACTTCCCATAGCACGGAGGTCACACCCTAGGGTCATTGTGGACACGAGAACAGTGAGGTGGTGACCTTGGGTGTAACAGAACTTCCTTATGATGTGGCAACTCACCCTAAGTTGTCATAGAGGTTGTGAGTTGTTCTTGGTTTATATCCCTAAGTGTATAATGAGAGAAAGACTTAAACTCCCTGTAATTCCTAAGAGTCAAAAGACTAAAAAGTGCTTCCTGCTGCCAAAGTGAAGTCAAAGTCCAGCACAGTCGAATTAGTTTCACTCTGTGGGTGTCTAGCTCTAATTATATAACAGCTTCTAATTATACAACAGTATTCAGCTTAAGAAGAATGGTTATTAACTCAGGCATCTCATTAAAATTAACAGTTTACATACTTTGAGTTGCTTGTTTGGAAAAAATGCTAATGATTGCTTTGTGTCCACGTGCAGGTGTGTAAGTGCATGAGGGCATGTGCATACAGGCGCAGTTTTGCATTTAAAATCTGGCAGACATTTGAATTTAGGACACACTAGCTAGTATTTTGTGTGACATATTCATATTTAATTCAATGAGCAGAAATTGATACTTGCCAGTGAGAATAGAATAGAAAGAAAAAAAAAGGAGGAATGAGTTAACAGCCAAAAACTAGTAGAGCAGGGTGAAGAGAAGATGTTTGGGGGTAGGGGGGCTGAAAGGTGAAAATAGTTCTATCCTGGTATGTGACCTGTTAGCATACCCAGAGGTCTCTTCTTTAGAGACCTAGGTCTTAGAGATTATATTTTCTGGGTCATCTATCCTGACCCGGAGCCTGTGTTAGGGACACTTCTGCCCTTAGGGGACAGGGGCCGAGATACCAAGGCCGATAGCCAGAGGCAGCTTTTCCCTCCACACCACTCTCTTGTAGACATTTCTTTCTTCTTCTTCATTTTTTAATGTTTATTTATTTATTTTGAGAGAGTAAGAAAGAGCTCGAGTAGGGGAGGGGCAGAGAGAGAGGGAGAGAATCCCAAGCAGGTGCCATGATGCCAATGCAGAGCCCAATGTGGGGTTCGATCTCACAAATGGTGAGATCATGACCTGAGCTGAATCCAAGAACCGGAAGCTTCACTGACTGGGCCACTCCGGTGCCCCATCTTGAAGACCTTTCTATCAGGTCAGGTTAACAGACAAATAGGAAGGAAAACAAGGAGCTTGAGGCTCTGGAAACCCTTTTTAGACTGAACCTCTCCCTGGGAGATGAGCACATACAATCAGAAATAAATTACAAGAGCATAGCCTAAATCCCTTTCCTTCTCAGTCAGCTGAATCTGCCTGTCACCATGTCTCCGAAAAGACATATTGTGGAGCGTGCCCTGGTCTAGCTTCCTGAGCCAAGTCAAAGGTCTGGTGTCATCAGTGCCCTGTCCAAGCCACCATCAGCCAATGGCAGCTCTCCCCAGGTCAAATTGCAGTGATGTCTCTGCATACCATATTCATTTTCCAATGATACAATTTGCTAAATGGGAGAAGCACTGGCCAGCACAGAAGTGTAGTTATGAAAACAAAAAAAGGTTTCTAGAGTGGATCACGACTGGGAAATTCAGTGTAATTTTCCTCTTTGCCCAACACCCAAGTCACTGAGAACAGGGAGTCACAGTGGACTCTCTGGCAAAGAGTAGGTGTGGGCCTTGAGAATTAACTTTCCCCCCTCACAGAAGTAACAAATACAGTGCATTTTCTTTTCTTTTTTTAATTATGTAAGGGATACAAAAAGTAGCAAATTCAACAAGAATTCCGCATCCAGGATTTCTGTTAGTAGCAGGAGCTGAGATCTTTAAAACTTTGAATAATCCATAGGACCCAGGTCCCTTTGAATTTTACTAAAGTTCCTAACAGCTGAATTAACACAGTGCTGAAATTCTAAACAGAAGGGGCTTGTCAAGATTGGGGGATGGGGATTAAGCAGTGTATTATGCTCCAGCTGTGTGGGGGCTCAGTCAGTTAAGCATTTGACTTTGGCTCAGGTCATGATCTCACTGTTGGTGAGTTTGAGCCCCCATCGGGTTCTGTACTGACAGCTCAGAGCCTGGAGAATGCTTCAGATTCTGTGTGTGTGTGTGTGTGTGTGTGTGTGTGTGTGTGTGTGTGTCTGCCCCTGCCTCACTCACACTTTCACTTTCTCTCAAAAATAAATAAATGTTAAAAAAAATTTTTTTAAGTAAAAATGAGGTGTCTTATGCTCTATTCTGTTTATATATAAACATTTGTTTCAGAATGAAGTATTTACCTGAACTTGCAGGCAGCTAATAGGATTTCTGACCTAAAAAAATCCTATAACATATGCACATATTTTCTCCATCATATAAATGTTTAAATGAACCTTAAATAATTATAATAAAGTAAAATTTACTGCTCAGCTAAATATTGCCATAAAGACTGTTATTGAGCTTGGAATGCTCTTAATGGCGTAAGAACGAGTGATTGGTCTGTGTGTACATGTATTAGTGTATATGGATACATACAAAAGCTGTGCATTTGATGACTGGCTCACAGTTGAATTTTTAGGACACTGTAGGAAGTCTTTGATGGTATATTCACAAGTGATGTATTCATATTTAATTAATGAAAAAAAAAACAGCCTAGTAAGCACAAAATAAAATGATGAAATGTGATGGAGTTAATTCAGAGATTAACAGCCAAAATACTTGGCAGAGCTTGGTAACGACAGCATCTAGTACAGCAGTGAGAAATATTCCATTTCAACGCTAGAACACATCCACAAATACATGTGGCATAAAATAACTTCATGATCTGCAGACAGGTTTTTTGGTTAGTCCTTAATCTCCTTAAATTTTTCTGTTGCATATTTCCATAGCGGATGACATTTCATTTTCATTTGTGGTTCTTAAGTCACCAAGATTTCTTTGGTTATTGTTATAATTCACAAAGTACTTTTTATTTTTCTTCCTCCCAAATGGAAATCAGACGACCATGGCTTTCTGAACCCGAATTTCCTGGCTCTAAAAAAAAAGCATCTAAGCAGAATAATAATCCAGTTAAATCCATCTTTACAAGATGAATTACTGTAGTCATTACAAAATAAATCCTTTCTTAACATATAGTGTTATATTAGTTTCAAGTATATAGTATCTTGAGTCATCAATTCCAAACATTACTCAACTCTCATCATGAAAAGTGTACTCTTTAATCCCCATCACCTGTTTCACCCAACCCCTCACTCACCCCTCCTCTGGTCACCATCTGTTTGTTCTCTATGGTTAAGAGTCTGTTTCTTGGTTTCTCTCTCTCTCTTTTTTCCTTTGCTCATTTGTTTTGTTTCTTAAATTCCACAAAAGTCAAATCATATGGTATTTGTTTTTCTCTGACTTATTTCACTTGGCATAATATTCTCTAGCTCTATTCATGCTGTTGTAAATGGTGAAATTTCATTCTTTGTTATAGTTAAATGGTATTCCACTACATATGTGCCACGTCTTCTTTATTCACTCATCTGCCAATGGATATTTGGGCTGCTTCCATAATTTGGCTATTGTAAATAATGCTGCTATAAACATAAGGATGTATGTACCCCTTTGAGTTAGTGTTTTCACATTTTTGGGTTAAATACCCAATAGTGTAATTACTTGATCGTAGCTTTTTAAGGAACCTCCATACTGTTTATTTTAACTTACATCTCAATTTGTTTTTTAATGTCATACTTGTCACACATTATGTTCCATCCTTTTTAATGCAAATATATATCAGTATTTTCCTAATATATATGAAATGATTTATGTTTCTCTGCCTATAAATCATAGAATTGTATCCTTTGAATAGCTTAAAAAAATAAAGTAGTGCCTTTTTTAAATTAAAAAAAACATAAATAAAGCATGTCCCTCCTCAAGAATTCCTTTACAATTGAATTCTTTTAATCCTCTCTTTGTGAAAGTCAAGTGCTGAGAGACTGAGACTAGACTTATGGAAACTTCCAGGTAATGGCTCTTCAAATAATTGAGAAAGAAACATCTTTTAAGATTTTACATTATAGGAGCACTTGGGTGGCTCAGTCTGTTAAGGGTCCGACTTTGGCTCAAGTCATCATCTCATGGTTCATGAGTTCCAGCCCCGCGTCTGGCTGTGCTGACAGCTCTCAAAAATAAACAAACATTTTTTAAAAATTAAAAGAAAAAAGATTTTACCTTATGGACATTTCTTAATATTAAGATTTTAATCACTCAAAACTATCAAGCATCCTATCTTTTTACCTGGAGCACTCAACCAAGTTTTAGTTATTATTACAACAGGTTCAAGAACTCATGGAGGATCTGTTATATTTGATCTAGATGACTAACCTGGACACCATGTTACAAGTTCAAGTTTTCATAATATGGCAATCAATGAGTAGGTTCCTAACTCTTTTAAACTATGTAATTGTAAATCTCTAATTTCCTTTCTAAGTTGGACTTTCCATTCATGAAGCACTGAAGAGTTTGCTTTGAGGGAGACTAATGCAAGAACACTGTTTCTACCCTGAAATGCAGGCTTCCCAAACAACAGACTTCCATTTCAAAATAAAAGATGATAAGTCCCAAAACTTCAAGAAGTCCAATGGCCGAACAAAGGCCCTCAGAACCCAATATCTGGATTTAGGTATTTAATTTTCTAAGAAAGTAACATCCCTAAGTATTTTGGTGTGGATGATCAAGTGAGGAGGAACAGGTCTTTGGCTCAATAAACTTCCATAAGTACAGTGAATTGTCTTAGATGTACTATTGCCACTAAAAAGGACCGCATTTACTGCTCTGTCCCAGGATGAAATAAAAAGGAATATTTCCCAATACCTTTCTTTCTTCTTTTCCAGAATAAAGTTGCTTGATCTTCACCAACCCTCAATTCACCCGGGAAGCTAATGCTTATTTGGACTGAAAAACACACTTAGGAATTGACCTAGACAATTACCCCTAACTTTAAAGTAGGAAGTTTAAGTAAATTGCATTTTAAATATGGTCATCACATTTATTGAATTTAAATCTCTAAATTGCATTTAAATTTAAACATCTAAATTTATTTTAAAATTTAGAAATTTAAATGTTTAAATTTAGAGATTTAAATTGTATTTAAATCAACCTCTAATTTTAACTTTTATTTAAATATTTAAATCTTGGATTTTGAATTTCACTGAGATAGATTTCCAAATTTAAATTTTATTTAAATATTTAAATTTATTCTAAATTTAGGAATTTCACCTAAATTTAGGAATTTCACCTAAATTTAGAAATTTCACCTAAATTTAGAAATTTAATTTAAATTTAGAAACATGTTAGAAACACATATTTTCTTCTGGCATTTGAGTTTCTGGTCTTATACCTTCTCTGATTTTCCCAAATGGGAGCTACAGTCTTTGTACACATTAGAAATTACTTTTAATGCCTGATCTTTGAAATGAGGTGCTCTTCTACAGAGCTGCTTTCTTAGCACGGGGATGTAGTTGCACAGCTATATGTTGCAGTTATACTTCGTCACATATACTGCAGTCACACTTCATACCCTAAACTGAGGCCCCTCCACTGCGATAGTGGTGGTCCTTCTGCTTTGTGATTTTAAATGACAGCAACAAAAACAATCATCAAGAAGTCTTGGGTATAATTACAGAAAAATGAAGAAAAAGATGGTTATTAAAGGCATGTAAGAAACACAGTAAAAAGAAGGGTCCTGAAGCGAGGCTCCCATAAAATCATCCCCAAGACACCTGTTCTGCTCATCGGTTTTAAAAAGTCGTGGAAGCTTCCTGCTTTGGCCGAACCTGTTCTGATACTGTGGAAACTTAAAAACTATGTCTTAAAAGACTCCTGTGTCTTACAAAACTCCTAATACTTAAAAACTCCTATTTCGGCCACCGGCAGAAGCCTGCACAGAATGCCAAGAACACCCAGCCCCTGACAAAGGAGGGCGCAAAGCACTGATGTTAACGCGGCTCAGTGCGCGCGGAACGCTTACCTGGTTCGCCCTTCAGCGGGGAGCGGAGGGTCACCAGCAGAGTGGCTCGGGGAGGAGTGTGGCACGCCGTGTATTTGCTTTGGGGACCTTGGCACTTCACTGAAGGCGGTGCAGTCTCTCCCAGACAATGCGAACGATGAGGACCCGTCAGCCGTGGGAGGCAGGTCGCGAGTCTGCACGGGGGCGCTGGGCTCCTGCCCCCGTCTTTGGTTTTCCACGTTGAGCAGCACCTCGGTGTCAGAAAGACCATCACTCCCGTGGAGGGCGTAGTCCTTGGACTCGGCCACGCAGGGCCTGGAGTACAGCGAGCTCGCATCTCTGCCCGGCTCGGCCTGCCTATCGCCTTTCCCTCCCCTTCTGTCGGCAGCATCAGCGTCCTTTCTGGGCTTGGTGTACCGAGACAGCGATTCCGAGTCGGCCTCGGAATCCAGTGCTAGCCCGTACTTCTCCGCCAGCTGCCGTCTCCTCTCCGCCTTGTACCGCGCAATTCTCTCCGCTTTGGACTCAAGAGCCTGGGTGTCCATGAGAGTGGAGCCACAGGATGAGTCAGCATGGACGCCTGACGTCTCTGTGCAGAGTTTGGAGCGGGTCTGCCTTTCCACCGAGGAGTCCGAAGTGTCTTCTTCTTCATTTGACCGGCCTGCAAGGGGACCACACAGGGAACACCGACAGAGTTCAAGTACAGGTGCACACGGGACTACACACTGCTCAGTACACAGCACACACCTGAGCGCCTGCGTGGCAGAGGGCCCACTAGTCACACAGGTGTATCTAGCCACAGCCCCGACCTGTGCTGCCAGACAAGTGCCGGATCTACAGTGAAACAGGTGAAGGCCCAGAGCTGTCCTGGCTGGACAAGCCACCTACCGCTGGGCCCGCACTAAAGCTCCGCCCCTGCCTCCCAGCTTGGCCTCTGATTTATTTACCTTTCTGTTTTTGAGTTTAGCATTTCATGTGTGAGGCCAGAACCCTCTAGAAAAGATAACAGATATGTGATCTGTTGTAACTTGACAAATGATGGATTGTGGTTTCACAGGATCTGATAGTAACCAGAACAATAATGGGCCGTATCAGTAGGTACCAGGTTCTTGGTGTGTGTGTGTGTGTGTGTGTGTGTGTGTGTGTAAAACACTAGTGGATTTTTCCAATTGTAGCACACATACAGAAAATGTCTAACATGTCTAACATGAAACCATAGGAAGGCGAAACTCTAAATCACCTGTAATCATTAACGTATAATAATAAACTGATAATTTGCCAAATATTTCTACATATTCCTTCTGTCTTTTATAAAATTGGTTTCTTCTTTTCTTACATATAAAATAATTTATGTTTTATATACCACAGATGTTTGGTATAAAACATTTTCCCGTATTTGGAAATCTTATCTTGAAGACATCATTCTTTAAGGTTCCATAATATCCCATCTAATATGCATTCCAAAACTAAGTTAACCCTTCTCATATTCCTGTGCATTTACGTTGTTTCTAACTTTTAATCAGTCTGGTTTTCTTTCTACTATCACAACAGATAGATTCATAAGGGTATAATTGCATTATCAAAAAGTCTGTCATTTTAAGATACTTGATAGACTGTCAAATTAATTTTATAAAGTTTGCATTAATTTGCACTTGAATCTGTAATATAAGTTCTCTTACAACCATTCAGTGTTAATTATAAAATTTCCTTTGATTACTAGAAAAAGAGAATTGTGTGCATTTTCAATTATTTATTAGCCATTTGTATTATTTCTTTTCTCCTTTGAATAGTTGATCAAGCTTATTGCTCTATATTCTATTGATTCCTACCTTCCTTTTTACTGGTTTATGTGCACTTATACAGGACCAGGAACCTTAATCTTACTCATGAACATTTCAAACTTGTTTAATGTTTTGTGAAGTCTCTATGTAAGATTTTCTTTGGAGTACGGATGTGAATTATTACATAGTCACATCAATTGGCCTGGTGTGATTTCTACAGCTGTTTCTGTCTTCTGAAGTCCTTTTCCATTCAATTTGAATTAAATATTCACCTATGTTTCCATGTGTTTAATTACTTTCTTAAATTAATCACGTGCTGAATGGCACTTATTTTTGTGTTTCATATAAGTGAGAAGAGGGCTATGTCCCCTCTCCCACTGCACAATTTTCCCAGTACCATTTTATTAAATAAGCCTTCTGTTTCTCATGAATATGTAAAGCTTTAACTATTATGGTAATACATAGATTCGCATTTTATATATACTAGCATTTATTTCTGGCTATAAATTTTGGTGCCCTCTCTAGTCTTGATTCTTCAAGCAATTTTAGAAAATCATAATTGTCTAGTTTTCTGGCCACAGAAGCTCAGGAACTCTAGACAAGTGAAATGATCATATCATGAAGTACTATCAACAGCCCTCTCTGGGGAAGAAACTAGGAAACACTGGCTATAGCAGCAGCAGCAGCAGCAGCATAAAGCTGCAGAGCCAGGGATAGGGTGGGAAGAACAGCCCCATGTGGGTCATCCTCTTCCAAGGCCAAATTGAATATCCGATGTTCCAAACACTGACAGTTATTAAAAAATAAAATAAAATAAAGGCTAGGTTATATTTGAAATACTGCTTAATAGGAAATAAATATGCAGCACATTTAAAATTACATGTATTACAATAATTTAAATAGAATGCTTGTTGCATAAACACATAGACTAAGAACCCCACTCAAGGTCCAAGTTTACTTTTTTTTTTTAATGTTTTATTTATTTCTAGGAGAGAGAGAGAGAGAGAGACAGCGTGAGCAGGGGAGGGTCAGAGAGAGAGGGAGATACAGACTCGGTCCAAGTTTACTTTTAACACTCCCTGCCGCAAGCTGCCGGGCCCTTTGCTGGGGACCTGGGGATTCTGTTCAACTGTGTCTCATTCAGTCTTCCAGCAGCTTAGTGAGAATCTCTGGATCCCAGGCCACCAGGCGGGCACGCTCACCGATGTGTGGGCTGGCCGGGTCTGTGGCTCGCATGTATCTGGGCGTGTCTTCCTCCAGCAGCCGATGGGTCACTAACCCTGTGCAGCTCTGAAAGACGATGGGCTGGGTGTCCGTTTCAATTCCTTCCAGGCGCCTGGCAATTCTTTCTTTTCTGTGCAAGACATCACAAAAGGCCTAGTGAGCAGCGGAAATCAATTCTAAGGAAGAAAGGAATACTGTTTCATCAAGCTCTTCTACTTTCTAACTACGTACAAGACATTTCTTACCTTTTCATTTCTAAAAGTTCTTTCCTCTTTGGTTCAAAGATTTTTCTTAATTCTGCAACTAAAAGAAAACAAAGAAGAATGAAGATAGTCCAGTACTCAGTGGTCACGCATTCATTTTATTCATTGTACATTTATTGAAACATATGTTTATTGAACTAATGTTTCTGTTCTTGGCTTCTACATACCAGTGATAAGCAAAACTGACCCAGTTCCTGTCTTCTGGTGATTATCTTCTAGTGCAGGAGGGCAGATGCCAAATGGGATGTACCTACACACACACGTCACAGGCTGTGCTAAGAAGTAAAACCATGAGTGAGGGATGGACTAACGGGAACGGGCTCTGTTCCATTCATAAGAGTCTGAGGAGGACTGAACATTAAGATCTCTTCACCAAGCAGAACCTCACTATCTGTTTTTGACTGTTAGTAGGTTCAATACTAACAGCTTTTCATTACAGAAAAATTCAAAAGTCAGGAAAAGTAGAGACAAGGATGAGACCCTCCACGTGCCCATCAGCAAGCTACAACCACTGTGTGTCACACTCCTATTTGCTCCTGTCATACAACCTGTAAAACTCGGTAACTACCTGATTGTGTTTCCAGTGGTATCTAGTGTTAGCATACAGCCATTTACTGTGGAGGTTAAGCCAGTTCCTAAGGCTCCCCTCACCGGCTTTTGCTGGAAGGAAATGCTAACATTTGTTTTTCTGCTATAATTTGGGTGGATGATGGATAAGGTGATTACCTTAATTCTCCTGGCAATGCTGCATGAGCAGACAAATGCTTTGCTGAGGTGAGGAGGGTCCCATGTGATACCGACTACAAGGATTTCACCGAGATGCCAAATAATTGTTTCTTTGGAGAAATGGACACATTTTGTGGAGAATAAAGGTCTCCTCACCTCCTCCTCAATCACATGAATTCACAAAGGCTCATATGAGTGGCTCCTACTAAGGACCCAGGAACACAACGGAGTCTCTGACAGCCCTGATGGCCCACAGAATTTTGAAAGGCTGGGACAGAGAAGAAACTCAAAAGAGGCACACTGGAATGCTGGAATATTCTTTAATTTTCTTTTCTTTCTCCCTTCCTTCCTTCCTTCCTTCCTTTTTATTTTTTTTAAGTAAACTCTACACCCAGTATAGGGCTCGGACTCACCGCCCTGAGATCAAGAGTCACCTGAGCCAGCCACGTGCCCCTGAATACTGGAATTGAACTCTCAGCGGCTTTCATGTCCATTTTATTTTTTTTAAAGTGGTCATTTTTAGTAATGAGTCAAAAACCATACACACGCCCCTTTTATATTGCCATTTGTCTCCAGAGATAAGCCTTGTTTTTATTTTATTTTTACATGATAGCCACCTTAAAATTGTAGTTAGGTTGACTTGTTAAGACAGTTGGCTTCAACAAAGTCTCTCCCTCAGGTGGTTCCCAGGGAACAGAGTATCTGGAAGCAGTGGTGTAGTTCTCTGCATAGTCAATTAGGTTCTTATTTGGAAGACAAGGGTATAAGGATAATGGTGCTTCCTGTCATGCTGCCTTTTGAGAAAGGCTGACTAATAATAGTTTCCCAGTTAACAAATTAGCTCCAGTGAGATTATGGTGATGAAACTGTAACGAGCAGTAGTGCATATTTTGAAAATATTTTCAAGGATGATATAAACCAAAGAGTATCAATTACTTATTTAAACCCCAAGAAGAGAAAGGGGTCATATTTTTCATAGGATTGCTCAGGAAGCTATTGAAACCAAATTCCAAGTGCTCTGAAAGGTAGATTTCAAACTCCATGCATCTAGCTCATAAGTGAGAAACAGGGTATGATAATAGGGTCTTGTATAGCATAATGCCACTTATCTCTCCTCCACCTAAAGTATTTCAGCTATGTATGCTATAGTCTTAATGTTTATGTCCCCCTGCCTCCCCCCTCCCCACCGCCCCACCCCCACCACGGCCGCCAAATTCTTATGTTGAAGTCTTAATCCTCAAAGTGATGGTGTTAGGAAGTAGGACCTTTGGGAGATGATTGGCTTTGTCCTCATGAGTAGGATTATAAAAAAAGGTCCCACAGAACCTCCTCACCCCTTCCCATGTGAGACACGGTGAGAAGCTAGCAGTCTGTAAGACATGAGGGGGTCTCACCAGAACCCAGCCATGCTGGATCTCTGATCTAGGGATTCCAGCCTTTAGAACTATGAGTAATACATTTCTGCTCTCTCCGAGGCCACCCCAGGCTATGGTTTTTTGTTATACCAGACTTAGTTTATACTAGACTAAGACAGGGACAAAAATAATAACTGAACACACAGAATGTCCTATACCTTCTACTGGAAAGAGTTGTGATCTTTCTAATTCCAATTTGAGACTGTGAAAATCACTTTTATTTTGTTAAATTTTTAGTTTTAAAAATTTTCTATAGAAATGAGATGACTAAAGATATACTTTTTAAAAAGACCCCCGTCTCCTCAAAAAAAGATCCTAGTAGGACAGAGAGAAAGCTAGTAACAAATTGCCTCCCGACATTTTTTATTTCCCATATTCTACAGGGAATGATCAACCAACTGGATTATGCCAATGACCCAACCACAACAAAACTATACTCTTCCTACTGTCATTCCCTACCCATTTCAATATTCTATAAAGACTATGAGAAGGGAACAGGCTGATGGTCACAATAGTCATTCATCCCAGAAACTGAACCCTAAGAAGTCTGGGGCAGTGGGAGAAAGGAGGATGGTAAACCAAGTTATCTTACTGTCCATGGTGATCTCTGTCCTTTTCTGGACAAAACTGGCTGGACAACCCACTAATGAACACCATCACTTGTAAGTCTTAGGATAGCATATAGCAGACATTCAGGTGCACCTCATCAGGGTGACAGATTCACGGGCTGGCTCTGGAACAGATCACAGATCACCAGGGGGGTGCTAATGGCCTCTTGAGTGAAAAATTTCTTCATTGTGAGCCTTGTACTGTAGGATGTGAAGTGTCCATGGCTCCCCTAACAAATGCCTAATCATCACCAGTTGCTGTGACACAAAAATGCTCCCATTTGTTTCTAAAGCCGCCCTGGGGAATTTTCTGTCCTTGGACGGTAGCCAGTTCCCCGGATGCCCAGGTTCTAGGTAGCCCAATGACAGATACCACTAGCTAGCTGCACTCTCTTACCACATCTAGATTCTCAACCACCTCAAAACCCTTTCAAGCTTATAATCTACAGTCCTCTCTGATTATTTACTGAGGAATGAAATGAAATCATAAAGCAAACCATATTTAAATGTACCAGCAAGCTAGTGGCATTGGCTGGCTTGGTTGGTAAAGCATCCGGCTCCTGATGTCAGGACTCTGAGTTCGGGGCTCATGTTGGGTGCAGAGATTACTTTAGAAATAAATAAACAAATGTATCAGTAAGCTTATTCATTCTTAGTGGAAATCCATAGTGAATCTTTTAGAAAAGAAAATTCGTTAAGCAATCTAATTACTGCTCAGTCTATTCTTTCTAACAAATATATTTTTCAGTTACCAAGATCTGCTTCATTTCTATAGATGTGAAATTACAGGGGAAAGAAATGATATGGAAGACAAAAGAAGTAATAGTGAAGTTTCCTTTCAAAAGACTATAATTTAAAAGTAAAATTAGTAAAACAAACATGCAATATAATTACTCCAGCATATCTATCCCATGGGAAAACATTCCAGTTATATAAAAGAGAATGAGGTTTTATTTGAATTGCTGATGTGTGCGTACTTTTTCTGACCCTTTCCAGGAAAACAAAAACAAAAACAAAAAAACAAACCTCTTTTGGGTTCTTGCAGTCATCTTTAGGCCCTTCACTTTAATTTTTGGTCAGGTTTATCATAAAACAATGAGAAAAAGCTAATACTAAGAAATTATGGAAGGTGCCCCAGCTATGAGAATCTGTGTTGCTACTGTGTTGTTTCATTCATAAAGACTACCACATAAAGCACAATCACACCCATCCTCTGGTTGATAGTATGGAATACAGTCTATTATTGTTTATAATCTACCAAAAGCTTTCTTTCCTTTACAATTTTTATATAATTTTAGACTTACAGAAAAATCAAGACATATTTCATAACATGTTAACACCTCACTATATTGGGTTGTTTATCCCTTTCCATACACATATTTACATGTGTGATGTGTATATACGCATGCATCCAAGTATGCATATTTACATGTGTGGCACATATATACATCTGCATCCAAGTACGCATATTTATGTTTGTGATGCATATATACACAGCATCCAACTACGCATATTTATGTGTGTGATGCGTATATATGCCTTCATCCAAGTATGCATATTTGTGTGTGTGATGCATATATATGCCTGCATCCAAGTATGCATATTTACGTCTGTGATGTGTATATACACCTGCATCCAAGTATGCATATTTGTGTGTGTGATGCATATATACGCCTGCATCCAAGTATGCATATTTATGTGTGTGATGTGTATATATGTATGCATGCAACTATACATACTTACATGTCAACTTTTCTGAACCATTTAAGAATAAGTTGCAGCACGAGTCCCTTTATCTGATGTGAAGGGGCACATGCAGCCCAATGTTTATAGCAATACTATCAACAATTGCTAAATTATGGAAAGAGCCCAAATGTCCATCAACTGACAAATGGATAAAGAAGATGTGGCATACACATACACACACACACACACACACACACACACACACACACACACACACACGAATATAACTTGGCAATCAAAAAGAATGAATTCTTGTTACTTGCAATAACATGGATGGAACTGGAGTGTATTATGCTAAGTGAAATAAGTCAGAGAAAGAGAAATATCCTATCATTTCACTCATATGTGGAATTTAAGAAACAACAGATGAACATAGGGGAAGGCAAGGAAAAATAAGATAAAAAGAGGGAGGCAAACCATAAAAGACTTAATGCCAGAGAACAAACTGAGGGTTGCTGGAAGGGAGGTGAGGGAGATGGGCTAAATAGGTCATAGGCATTAAGGAGGGCACTTACTGGGATGAGCATTGGGTATTATATGTAAGTGATGAATCACTAACTTCTCTCCTGAAACCATTATTATACTATATGTTAACCAATTTGGATTTAAATAAATAAAACAAAATAAACACCAAAAAACAAAGTTGACAGCATGATATCCCTTTATCTCTAAACTCTCTAATGTAACTTTCCTAAAAAGTAGGAAATAAGAATGTTTTTTTAAAATTGGATTAAGGAGTCATAAGTCATTTGATTATATGTTGTGGCATCATATGCACAATTCATAAATGGTTCAAGTAATAGTAATACTAGTCATCATCTAATACAGACATGAATAGGCATTGTTGATCTAACTTCTGCTGTAATAAATGTTCTACTTTGCCTCCAAATACATTAATTAAAACTTTGACATATACTAAATTATCCCTCATTATACCAGCTATTTTAGTCTGCTTCCCTTGTCTGAATATTCTGAATGGTACTTTTGTGGCAATATGGATTCTGTGAGTCTATTTCTTTAATTTTTTGTTTGTTTGCTTGTTTAATGGGAATGGGATGGTCATTTTCCAGATAAGGTAATTTGAGGGGAATTGTCATCAGGGTTATAATGTTTTTCCTTTTAAGGTTTATTTATTAATTTGAGAGTGAAAGCGTGCAAGTCAGGGAGGGGCAGAGAGAGGAGGAGAGAGAGAATCCCAAGTATCACAGAGCCCGATGTGGGGCTTGATCTCACAGACTGTGAGATCATGACTTAAGCCAAAGAGTTAAGAGTTAACACTTAACTGATTGAGCCACCCAAGTGTACCAAGAGCTATAATAATGTATAAAGTAAATTTAACTGCCCAGTATGCTTTCTAATAATATATAATGCCAATATTCAGGATAATTTGGTCTGCTGGGTAGTTTTCTTGAGGAATACAGTTTCTTTAATTAGCCCTGAAAAGCAGGCTTTCTGGTAAAGTTATTTTTGAATCCAGTAGTCTTAACCCAAGTACAGTAGAATCTTCCAAAGAAATATAAGTGGCAGGGGACCACCAAGGGCTCCCCCATCTTGAGTTTGACAGTCTATGAGCATAGGCCAGACCCAGAATGTCCTGAATACTGATCTGACTTCCCAGAGGAGTAACACACTTAAACTTTTATACTTAGAAGGCAGCCACTAATATAAAGACAAGCAGCTTATAAAATAAGTCATTACAAAACTAGAGGAATAAAGGAGAGGGCTGATGGCTAAGAAGTGTGGGATTTCTTTTTGGGATAATGACAATGTGCCAAAACTGATGGTGGTGATGGATGCAGCATATCAGTGGATATGCTGAAAGTCACTGAACTGTATGCTATATGAATTATATCTCAATAAACCTATTAAAAAAGTAGAGTAATACATTTGGTTCAGTTCACAATTCTTAAGTGGAAAATCTATTTCAATATTATATTAAAATTTTTTAAAAATGTTTTATTTATTTCTGAGAGAGAGAGAGAGAGAGAGCATGAATGGGGGGGGGGTCAGAGAGAGAGGGAGATACAGAATCTGAAATAGGCTCCAGGCTCTGAGCTGTCAGCATAGAGCCCAACGCGGGGCTCGAACCCACAAACCGTGAGATCATGATCTGAGCCGAAGTAGATGCTTAACTGACTGAGCCACCCAGGTGCCCATATTTCAATATTATAATCTTTACACAAGTAAATGTTTTTAATCATTGGATAACTTGTTTGTGATACACAGTTGAAGGAAGTCCCTTAGAGAAAAGCCAATGATCATTTTAATGTTCATTTTCACTAAAGCAAGAATTCCTTGCTAAATGAACAGGAAGAAACTCCTGGAAATGTGTAAAGAGACATAAAACTCTATGCCACGAAAACAGTTGTAATCAATTCCTATTTTTACCATTATATTGCCAGGAGCTGA
The DNA here is from genome assembly GCA_017311185.1 of Proteles cristata cristata. Lineage (NCBI taxonomy): Eukaryota > Metazoa > Chordata > Mammalia > Carnivora > Hyaenidae > Proteles > Proteles cristata. The sequence continues at coordinate 1,833,581 of JAESUZ010002752.1, read as the reverse complement.
CATTAAGCTATCTGGTAAAATGGAGGAATGATATTACCGGTAATATGTGGGTCTTTCCAAACACACCTCCCCAAATTCATTAAGTGCAGAATGTGAAACAAGACTATGGGGAATTTACATGAAACTCAGGGGAGGAGGGACTCTGACACTTATAAAGCACATTCTAAAGATCTTGTGAATTTGGAAACATAAATCTGGTAAATGCATGGCATTATCTTTGATTTGTGAAGAGTTACATTTTTATAACCAATTATGACACATTTTCTAGTGAAACTGGTTAATCAGCTTATGTGTTTTTAAATTTTGGCACATATGGAGTTATAAGCTGTTGAACCTGAAGGAAGCTCCCATCTCATATACTGCTTCTAATTTTTCTGATCCTAATATTGCATGTACTATTGCTCATGAAGAAGAGGTCCTAGGCTAGACCAGGAGGATGAGAAAAGCAGCTTTTGCTGTAGAACTTTGTCCAATCAGTCCAATCTCTGAAGCTACTGCTAAAATCAATCTGTTCACTCTTGCACTTTGTTTGGATCATCTTCATAGATCTTAAGTCTGACTCAGATGAGCCTGAGTTTCTTTCTCTTTCACAGAGTCCAAAAAATCAGAAGGACCTTTCTATTTATTTCATGCTATCCAGGCAGGAACCCATAGCATGTGTCCTTCCCATGGAAGCACAGGACCTTCCTTGAACAGCTAATGGGAGCATATGAGACTGTAATGCAGACCACTTCATTTCTAGGTCCCATGAGCTATCAGAATCATCTTTCTCATATGAAATCTCACCTACTTCCCTGTAATTCAATACCTTAGTCTTGTTTTTGGCCTCTGGGGCAATGTGGAATAAGCCTGTATTCCTCTTGACAGTTTTGTAAGTACTTGAAAATTACAAAATGTCCCTGTTTAAATTTTCTCCACAAGGGCAAATCCCTGGGGACCTTCAGAGATCCATCTTCATCAGGCTATGTCTAGCCGTATCATCCATTCAATTCCTCAGGATATGAGCCCATTTAGCAGTGGGCGTGGTAAACTAGATTCAGTTTCTATTAAAAGAATATTGTTTCTGGTCTAATTTCTTCTGGGTTTGATCTTATATTTGTTGCTTTTTGTTTCCTTCAGAGGGCCAAGAAAAAAAATTAAAAAATCAGATCTTCCACCAAACCTGTTTCTTCTGAAGTAAGGGTTACCCAGCTCATTTGGGATGAAGATAGTTTGTGAGCTGATACTACCTTGTGCCAGGGTTACAGTTGGAGGAAACAAAGTTCTGGTAACACATCATTTCTCAGGCAAAACTCAGGGGTAGTTGGCTGATAACAGATGCAAACATTTTCCTGCACATGCATCTTTACCAATGAAAATATGAATTCACCAAACTGTGAAATGGAGAAGGAAGTGTATGCGAAACAGTGCTCTGCCCAGCAGGGAGCTCTAAGATATGGAAGTAGAAATGCAGCAACACTGGCAACAGGTGGAGGAAATGGAGACAGTGGATGGAAAAGAAAAGGGCTTACAAGCAAAACCAACTTTCCCTGGAGAAGGTGATGGGTAGGAGAGATGAAGAATGTTTATTCTATGCTGGCTCCCTCTGTCACTCTCCCCACCCAACCTCCAGGGAAAATCCAAGAGTGCCTAACAATAAGAGAAAGGACATGTAGAAAGGTGTAGATTAAACATGCAAGAAGAGAGCTACCTTAATTGAGGGAAATTATTGAAATAGAAAGGGACACAAAAAAGAGTAAACACTGGAAATCAGTGAAGGAGTCCTCCTCAAAGGAAATCAGGCAACACAAGACTTACAGGCTCAGGACACCCACCGGTCAACCATTTAGAAAAAGTCTCACCTTTGGGAAGTGCAGTTAAAAGCTTAGCATTAATTCCTCTTTTGTAGTTAGCACGCTGTTCTTTATCTTCAAGCAAGAACTTTTTCTGAAAGCTAGAAATTAAATGACTCCATTAATAATGTTTAAAGTCAATTTGAATCAAGATATATTAAGTGAAAAAAATGCTAAACAAAAATTACGCTGTTATACATAGTTAAGTAGGTGGATGCAGATTACACACAAAAAGTTTTATTTTGGGGAGTCAAATGGTAGCTTTTTTCACTTATCTATAGCTATTTATAGGACTTTTTTGTGCAACTGAAGAATTACATCAGCAGAGGCAGGAGGTGTGGTGTCACGAGGGGGGCAAAAACATGGCTGAGCTCCAGGACAGATGCCTTGGTTAAGACTGACAACCCCTTCTAGAGCCACTCACCAATAGCTATGGAAGTTTGGATTAACTGCTCAGCCTTTCTGTGTTCTAATCTCTTCCTCAGAAAATCAGCAGCTTGTCTCAGTTATGTACATGCTTTTCTCCAGTGCTGAAATTATATTAAAGTAACAAATGCCAAGTAGCAAAAGTACCAAGAAATCAAAGCACGGCAAACAGGTCTGCGAAGCTCATGAAAAGTTGTCTTAGAATAAAGGAGGAAATTGGGGCATCTGGGTGGCTTAGTCAGTTAAGCGTCCGACTTTCACTTAGGTCATGATCTCGCAGTTCGTGGGTTTGAGCCCCGCGTCGGGCTCTGTGCTGACTGCCAGCTCGGAGCCTGGAGCCTGTTTCAGAGTCTGTGACTCCCTCTCTCTCTGACCCTCCCCTGCTCACACTGTCTCTCTCTCTCTCCTAGAAATAAATAAAACATTAAAAAAAAAAAAAAGAATAAAGGAGGAAATGAAAGGGAAGAAGAACTGAGCACTTACTATGTACTCTTTTTCTATAACTAGACATATTCCAAGTATAATCTTAATTATCTTCACAAGACCCTGTGAGGCCTGAACTACTCAGTGCTATGCTGAGAAATGTTTAAAAACTTGCTCCTTCATCTTGCTCTCCCACTCCCTTCCCCTAAGCGCATGCTTTGCTTTGCAGTCTTTGCCTATAGTGTAAATACTCCCACTAAGGCTGATTTTCAAGCTTCCCACATGACTCACAGCTAAAAGAGAGAGGTACAAGCTCACTCTTACGAGGAGGTGCAAGTCGGCTCCAGTACACCAACTGGAGCTATTATCATCCTCGTTTTGCAGATTAGGAAGCTGTTAAATGATCTGCCCAAGGATGAGATACAAAGTCAGCTCCTGCTCTAACACGAGGCCCCTGGGCTGCGGCATGCCAACCCCACTGGCTTCCATGGGAGTGTGCCTGGGGTGGGGCAAGCCAGATAGAGCTGCCACTGTGCAAGAAAACCCAGCAGTAAAGCAGGAAAACCAATATTCTCCAGAGAGGTGAACAACAGCCTTGGAAAGGCCAAAGGTCAGTGTGAAGCTGACTTTCCCCCTGGGCTGCCCTCCATTTTTGCTTCCTCTCTGTAGGGGTGCATATCCATAGAGGTCCAAGAGGTGACTGAGGAAGGTGCTATGCATCTAAGTGGGGCACACGAATGCTCTGTATCCTACACATAAATTACATTTCAAGGAACTGCTGTACTCCAAAATATGGGACATCATCTTTCTTCTAGAACCAAGCTCATCTGAAATCTTAGCTATTGCTTATAAATGTGGTAGGGCTTATATTCATAAATATGACTACCACGTATTAATATTATTTAATACAAAAGTCTTGAGAATAAGCAGTCTTTATAAGTCACACTCCATATGACCTGAAGATTCTAGAGTACATGCTCTGGTCAGAAAAGTGGAATTAGCACTGGCTCCTCAACAGTGAATCCTAAGGCAGTGACAATTCTTTCTGGTGTTTCATTCAGATGTAGGACGTAGTATAAACCTACAAAATTAAGTAACTGTAGAAATGTATCCGACTTAAGGAATGGCAAGGTAGGGGTGCCTGGGTGGCTCAGTCGATTGGGTGGCCGACTTCAGCTCAGGTCATGATCTCACAGTTCTTGGGTTCGAGCCTTGCATTGGGCTCTGTGCTGACAGCTAGCTCACAGCCTGGAGCCTGTTTCAGATTCTGTGTCTCCGTCTCTCTCTGACCCTCCCCTTCTCATGCTGTCTCTCTCTCTCTCAGAAATAAATAAAACATTAAAAAAATTTTTAAAAAAGGAATGGCAAGCTATTGTAATTATTTCACTAACTGTTTAAATATCTTGATAAAGTTCTGTACTTTCATTGGTAAACTAATGTCTTAGGAAAAAAATTGTATTAAAAAAATGGTGCAATCCCTGAAATACTTGGCGTCTTAGGCCACTGACCTTGGGGCACAATTATCATCTCATATATTCAAAAGTAGACATGTGCATACTTCTTCCCCCCTTTTTTTGTGCTTATCAAAAAACCACTAATAAGACTAAGAAATTGCTCCCTAGTTAAACATTTTTCTGAACTTTTGCAGTGGGGTTTCCAAGTCCTCCCCATCACCTGCTGCATTTACTTTCTTGAAACAAGCCACAATAGTGTCCACACCAATGAAAGGTACAGCCTTTTCACAGTTGGTCAGAAACCAGTGGAAAACTCAAGGGCTGCTGGGAACGGCTCTCACGGCTCCTCATCTGGTTTAGTAAATGCTGTCTACCTGGGTTCTTCCTCTCCATCCTGCTCTGGGACTCAGGCTAAGGTCATTTCCTCAAGGAAGAACTCCCTGATCCAGTGCTTGTCCCACCAGGCACCGAATCTATATTATGCACTTTGGTTGTTTTTTCTCATGGTATCCTGGTCTCTTATTTCTCGAACAGATTGCAAGTGTCTTCTCAAATTATTGATTTACAAAAGTGTTTTTTAACCAATAAAAATCTGTTGGATGAATGATGACAATAAAATACTTCAAATGTGTTCTACTCTCACTCTGAAGTATTTTGCATATGCACCCTGTACACTTTTAATGTAATAGGGGCAAAGGTCATTACTAACACTGAGAATAATTAGAAGGGCACATATTTAATGCTATCAGTTATAAACTTCCTTCCTCCCCCACCTTCCTTCTTTCACATTATTTATTTATTTATTTATTTATTTATTTATTTATTTATTTATTTATTTAAAGGAGGCTCCATGCCCATTGTGGGGCTTGAATTCATGACTCTCAGATGAAGACTGCATGCTCTCTACAGATGGAGCCAGTCAGTCACCTCCCCTTCCTTCACCTTTAGAATAACATACAATGGAAGAATAAGGCAAATGGGTGGGAAGGTTGGAGCTCTGACTCAAGAGTGTTAGGAAAGGTGTCACAGCTGTGACTGAGCTGTGCCTTAAACCGGCATGAAACCAGGCTTTGAAAACATTATATCTTTTCCCTGGACTTTCTACACCCAAGGGCACTAGCCAGCAGTGAAAATGCAGGCAAGATACATTAGTAAAGAACTCTGGAACATTCATGAGTGAGCCACTCCTTCAGATCATCGAATGGCTGATGAAACACAGATACCCCAAGGAGCTCTGACGTAACCTTCCTCTTCACTTTTGTGAGTCAGAGGCGCCAGAGCAGTGGGACTGGTAGAGGCCAAGCCCAGCTCACATGATGGGTAAGTCAAAAGCCCTGAGCCCTGGATGCTGGACCGTGCTCTCTTCTTCATTGGCCCTCATCCCTGGGAGAAGGGGTCTCTACCCGATAGCCTCTGTAGGCATGGGTGGGTTGCCACAGCTCAACCAGAAGTAGGATTCTGTATTTCAGTATGAAATAAGCTCTCTGTATATAACTTAAGTAAATGCTACAGTCTTAATTTTTGAATTCCATTTTTAAAGTTTCTATTATTAAGGAAGAAGTACCTTTTATATTTGTTATCTGTCTTCATCTCCTCTGAAATAGTGCTCTCTTCAGCACCCAATTTTCATACTCTACCTCCTTCCGTCTGCTTCAATAACCTAAGAAGAGATTGCTACCTGCTTCCATAATTTTTTTTTTATGTGTCCCATTAACCTACTTAAATGCCAGCAGTAGAAACCAGAGGAAATTGTGTTAAAGTGAGAACAGGATAGTCTGCAGATACTACTGCCAGTCTTTCATAAAATGGGGCTACACCATGACAGTGATTACTCAGCACCGGCGCTATGAAAGGCTCTTGACAATCTGTTCTCTTCTACTGAAGTTCACATTATGAGATGATCAAAGTCCATACCTCATATTTGTACCTCTGGTTCTGGTCGGCTAGACTGCTTTGAGAGTGGCAAATGCTTGTATCTCTAACCTATTTTACACTCAGTACCATAGAAAAGAGGCCATAATATCAATAGGTACATATGAGATCATAACCACAATTTCTGAAATGTCTGACCCTCTATTTCCTACTTTTGCTATCCTTAAAAAGCAAAGCAATGCTTTCCTCTTCTTCCTTTTTCTTAGTCATTTGTTAGCTCTGCTATCCCTAAACCAAACTGCTTAGGGACATACTGGGAACTAAGCTACTATGGCCTGAATGTCTGTATTTCCCCAAATTCATATGTTGAAATCCAAACCCCCCAAGGTGATAATACCAGGAGGTGGGGACTTTGGAAGGGGATTAGGTCCTCAGGTGGAGCCTTCATGAATGAGAATAGTGTCCTCATAAAAAGAGACACAGAGATCAACTATACCTCAATTAAATTAAACTAAACAATCCCCTCCCCCAGCAGAGAATCTAGCACTCTCCCTAGCTCATTCCACCAAGTGAGGATATGAGAAGTTGGCTCTCTCCAGATGGAAAGAAGGCCCTTCCCTCATTATGCTGGCACCCAGATCTCCGACTTCCAGCCTCCAGAATTGTGAGAAACACATTTCTGTTGTTTATAAGCCAGCCAGCCTATGGTAGTTTGTTATACTAGTTGGAACTAAGATATAAGCCTTAGATTCTATCAAAAATATGGCAAAGATAACAAATATGGGAGCTTCTGTCCAGCACTAGAAAAGTCAAGTTTCCTGAGTCAAATAAGACAGACAGCCTTACTGATGACCCTGGCTCGTCACTGCTTTAGTTGACTTGACACTAAGATGTGGCTCAAATCTATCAAGACTTTATCTCCTCTAGTGAGTCCAGAAGAGGCCTTCTGCCATTTTCAAATGCAGAGCCGGGCTCAACCTGATGAGGACAGTGATCAGGCAGCTGTTTATTCAATGCCATTGAAATGCAAACCTTTTGAGTAAAGAGTCCATGCCAGGAAGGAAGAGAACATCTGAGTGGAAGGAGGAGGAGATGAAATGCACACTGGGATCTATGCCTGTATATCTTAGGGATGAAAACTTCATGTCTCCACTTGAAAAATCTCACCATCTATTAGGGACAGCGATCTACTAAGAAGCATCTGAGATACAGCTATCTAGTTTGGCACAAACTTTCACTTTTACAAAGCTTATATGAATGATTCTATATCATACAGTTTTAGCACATTAGGTAAATCAAATTACTACCCATAACATCCTGTAGGGGACCGAAGAGCAGGAAGGTTTAAAAGACATCAGGACCTCACTGGACAGATGGAAGGACAGGTAGGGGGAAGGAAGGAGGGAAGAAAGAAAATAAGGGTAGAAGGAAGGATGGAAGAGACAAGGCTAAATCTTTTCTTAACAAAGCAAAAGCTCTCTTACTTAACGGGCAGATTGCAAAAGGACATTTCACGCTTTGAGGCAGGTACAAGAAAAAAAAGATAATAGCCCTTTACAGGTTCAAAATTATATCTTCTCTGCAAAGAGTTCTCATAAACAGTATTAATAAATACAAAAAGAATCTTTTCTGGCTGAATGTACAATTAGGTCAGCTTGCTTCAATACTTTAATAAATCAAACTCTGGGGAGAAAACATAGTGCCAAACATTCAAATTCATGAATTAGGAATTTGGGAGAATAATTCTAAAAGCTACCACAAATCTCCAAAACTTAAGATTCCTGAGCAAAGATCACTACTTACCTTGGAACTTTTCTTTGACTTGGTAATCCAAGGAAGCTTAAATTTTTCTGGTTGAAATCTAGGGGAAAGAAAGAAGGTACCAATGAAATCGCTACACAGTAAGTTTAAAAAAAAAACTCCAGTGGAAAAAAAATTCTTCAAAGTCCCTTTGCACATATAATTTAAGAAAAAGGAAACCATTAACCAGACAAGAAATATGAATATAAAAAGGACACCTTCTTAGAATCAAATTCCACAACATGCATTTCACATAGGCAGGTTTTTTCCCCCTCTCCTGAAATGTGGTCCATATAACTCCGCAGGTTAAAAAAATGAAAATAAAAGAATTCTGACATAGTTCAATGCTATCATTTAAATTTCTTATAGTCACTGGAATAACTCAAAGCAATTCAATATGGAATGGCACAGTTACATACTCCAGGGGGAAAAAAAAGAAGGAAAAAAATTAAACAATTTTCGGTCAAGGTAACACTGAAACTCATCACTGCCTGGTGTATTTGAGATACCTTGAAAGCGTGTATGTACTTAAAGGGTTGATGAGGATCTAGGGGAACACTTCTGCTGTTTTTATTGTCTTCATTAAAACCTAAACAATAACAACACATCAAATTAACTACTTTTTTAATTTGTAAAGTCAAGATCTGTATCATGTAAAGACAGGTGGTAACAAACCCATGCAGCAAAAACATACATCCCGGTGAACCAGTTAATCAAAACCAGGCGCAGACGAATTCATACCAGTCTAATGGCAAGTAATCTGTTTTACAGCTTTTGGCATAGTAACCCTGTGCCCACCAAGAAAACCACAAGCAGACCACTTACAGAGACTTCTAAGGAAGTGCCTTTTCCTGTTTAAAATTTGGGGGCAGGAGCCTGAGGAAAAGTAGGTACAAAATATACCAGATGCTGACCTGGCCTCATCCATCAAAACACATCCAAGATCCCGGAATTTGGATATTGTGACTAACTGGAGACATACAATAAAATGCAAGGTATAATGCCAATTCAACATCTAGGCTTCCCCCATGCCCCTAATTATACAAATATCTGGCTATGTATGAGAACTCAGTTCAAAAAACTATCTAATGTTGTAGAAGAAAATTTCTGATTCTGAGTCCTGTTCACATCACATCCTAATGATACATCTGTGCCCAGAAAGACTTATTAGCTACAAAATGCCTGAATTTCACATGTGACATTCAAAATAACTTCAGCATTTCACTTTTGTTCAATCGGTGAGCAGAATCTGTGACACCTTCCAGTAGTTAAACGGAAAGTATGTCTATTCCTCTGCATTCCAAAGGAAGCCACTACAAAAACAGCATTTTGTTCCCAAAGAGGATCACGTGAAGATTCAATAAAAAGACAAACACCCCTGTCTACTGGAAATAATTCAGTATAGATAGCATTTGGTTTAGGAAAATATTTTAGCTTAAGCCCAGCACATCCAGAACTTGATCCAAAGTTTGGGCATTCGAACTGAATTTGCAACGTTTCCTGCATAGAGGCTGCAGTGGCTTAGCAATCTCTGTAACTTACACTAGGGAGGAAAAAAAAAAAAAAACCCACATTTTTCAGCCATAAGATAAGCTAACGTATACACTCAATTAGATATTTAAAGTGTCCTTTGAGGAAACTGTATCACTAACTGGACACAGGAGAATATAAGATAAAATAGAGGATGCAGGGCTTTCATCATTATTATACAACAAACCCATACGTGCAATTCCTATTTCCCTTGCCTTACCTTGTCTCTCAGAGAATGTGAAAGCTCCCAGATAGCTGGCAATCTCTGGGCTTCTGAACATGGTTGCATACAGAAAGTTTAGTAACAGAGCCTGCTCTCTAGCTTAATTCTCAACCAGCCCTGGCCTTCAGCCTGTCTAAGCAAAACTGGGTTGGGATTTTTCACAGCACAGGACTACAGCAATCAGGCACTCATGTCCTTGAAAAGTATAGTCAGTGCAAAGTAGGAGGCTGCAGGCTGGAGCAGCTCAAACCCCGTAATCAGATTACAAGCAGAAATCAGGCCTGTGGATGCTGAAACAGGCTGGACTCTGCTGATGGGCCATTCTCGATGTTACCACTTCAAGGCGGGGGCCAAATCACAGCTTATGCTTTAGCTAAATAGACAATAGTTGCAACCTAACCATCACCAGGGGAGTCACAAACAACTCCTCTTCTCTTTAAAAATAAACAAAAAAGAACCGTACAGAGGCTCTTCATGTACTGGGAAAAGGGTAAGCTGCCTAGCAATTCCCAGGCTGCTCGGAGTCTGGCTTTGGGTAAGTTAAATGAAATATTCCACCTAACAGGGAGCCAAAACCCATTGTTAAGAGTCCAGATTTATGAACAACATATGAGCGAAACTGCAAGAAAAGAAGAGGCAGATACAACTGGGGGTTCAACAATTTTAATTTGAGACAGAAGCTCTTAAGCATTACCTCGTAGGCTGCCCCCTTTTTATATTATTGTTACTTTTGAAAGGGAATTAAGTTTTAAAAAGCAGGTGTACTACAAAACTGAGGGGAAGGGACAGAGCTTTCCCACGTGCCCCCCACCGCACTTCTACATCACCCGTAGCCTCCATCATGAGCAATGGCACTCACCAGAGTGCACTCACCAAGGATGAATCTGCATTGACTCACCATAATTACCCACAGTCCATGGTTTACCTTATGGTTCGCAACATTCTATGGGTTCAGAAGAATGTGTAATGACATCTCTCTCATCGTAATATCACACAGAGTTTTTTCACTACCCTGAAAATCTTCAGGGCTCTGCCTTGTTCACTTCCTTCCTCCTCCCCTGGCAACTACCTGTCTTTCCCCATCTCCCTAGTCTTTCTTTTCCTAGAATGTCAGATAGTTGGAGTCATACAGGATGGAGCCTTTTCAGGTTGGCTTCTTTCACTTGGTAGTATGCATTTAAGGATCCTCCAGGGCTTTTCATGGCTCAAGAGCTCATGTCTCTTCAGTGAGGAATAATACTCCATTGTCTGAATGGACCACAGTGTATTTACCCATTCACCCACTGAATGGTTGCTTCCAAGTTTGGGCAACCATGAAAAAAGCTGCTATAAACATCCACGTGCAGGTTTTTGTATAGACAGAAGTTTTCAATTCCTTTGGGTAAATAAATACCAAGGATCATGATTGCTGCATCATATGGTAAGAGTATGTTTAGTTTTGTAAGAAAGTGCCAAACTATCTTGGAAAGTGGCTGAACCATTTTGCATTCCCACCAACAATGGATGAACGTTGATGTTGCTTTAAATCCTTGCCAGCATTTGGTGGTGTCCGTGTTTGGGATTTCTGCCATTCTAAAAGGCACATGGTGATATCTTATTGTTTAACTTGCATTTCCCTTATGCCACGTGATGTGGAGTTGTGGAGTTTTCATGTACTTATTTGCCATCTGTGCATCTTCTTTGGTGAGGTGTCTACTGAGATATTTTACTTGGTTGTTTGTTTTCTCATTGTTGAGTTTTAAGAATTCTTTGTATATTTTGGATAACAGCCCTCTATCAGATGTGTCTTTTGCAACTATATTTCCTAGTCTGCAGCCGTTCTCATTCTCTTGAACCTGCCTTTTGTAGGGTTTTTATAATTTTAGTAAAATCTAGCCCATCAACTTTTTCCATTATGGGTCATGGCTTTGCTGTTGGATCTAAAAAGGCATTGCCATTCCCAAGGTCATCTGCGTTTTCTCCTATGTTATCATCTAGCTGTTTTATAGTTTTGTGTTTTACATTTAGGTCTATGATCCATTTTGAACGAATTTTTGTGAAGGGTGTAAGGTCTGTATCTAGATTCATTTTCCCCCCATGGGACTGTCCAGATGTTCCAGCAGCAATGGCGTCAGAGACTGTCTTTGCTCTGTTGCATTGCCTATGAGTCTCCACTCCCTTAAGTCCCAATTCCCTGTACTGGCCTCTCCATGTCTCTAATCCCAGGAGCAATGGCTCACTCTTGGTCCTCCCCTCTCCTCTGGATCCAAGAAGAGTTGTTGATTTTTCAGTCTGTTCAGCTTCTTTCTTGTTGGGAAAAAGTGGTGACTTCCAGGCTTCTTATATGCAGGACCAGAAACTCTGAAGTCCCCTGTTTATTTTTGCAACATGTAGATGATAAGCCCTGCAGTAATAGAGACTGACAATTTTACAGCTAAAAGGAGCATTAAACAGAACCTAAGAAAGTGATCTCATTTACAAAATGAGGAAACAGGGCTAGAGAAGTAACTTGCTCATGGGCACTTGGTTAGCGATGGAGCCACAGGATCTTGGGAGGGTGGCTCAAGACCATGATTTGCCCCCCTTACCCACTGGGAGACAGGGACCCTGGGTCTTTGCATACTTAGTACTGAACCCTGTACCTGGTGCATAGCAGGCCCACAGGGAATGTGTGTTGAACAGCCATATGAAATGATGAGATAATCTTTGCTAATGGCTAGAGATCACACTAACATGATTTCCATTGATTTTATATCCTAATTTCAAACCAGATTGACTTAATCTGATCTCTAAACCACAGACAAACTTAACCTGAACAGGAAGAATTATATGCCAAACTAATCAAGGTACATCGACAGAAGGTACGCTGGCAGAGTAGCCACTGGTTACTCCGTGGGTCAGTGGTAGCATGTGGCATTCTCTCTATGCTGCTGGTTACTACACTTCTTATAAGCCGGGGAGAAAAGGGCAGTTGAAACAAACTTGGCAGGGAACAACATACATAGCTCTGGAGGTCATGGATAACTGAGAAAAAAAAAAATAGGAAAAAGGAAGTGTTGGAAGAAGAAAGGGGGAGGGAGGAAATTGGGCAAGCCAATTGATTCTGGAAATGAATAATTAGATGAGATGAAGTAATATCTATGTTTCACAATCTTTATAAAGAATTTAGTTCATGAAACACAGTATCACCTGCTCGTGATCATTTATATTCCGAAAACTACTCTTGTTAGAGAGGACTCAATTAGAACTATATCTTAAGTGTATCTAAATGTTTATTTTGAATTATTACTAAGGAATAACTCTAGTTTAAATTTTTAAGATGAAATTCCAAGAGAGAATAACAAGGATTTGGATGTTCTCTTTAAGTTGGTAATGGAGGGGGCGCCTGGGTGGCTCAGTCAGTTAAGCATCCGACTTCGGCTCAAGTCATGATCTCACTGTTTGTGGGTTTGAGCCCTACATTGGGCTCGGTGCTGACAGAGTCTGGAGCTGTTTCAGATTCTGTGTCTCACTCCCTCTGACCCTCCCCTGCTCACACTGTCTCTCTCTCTCAGAAATAAATCAAAAACATTAAAAAAAATAAGTTGGTAATGGAATTCTACCAGAAATACATGTCTCTCTCACCCATCGCTTATGGAAAAAAAACAGATTTCTATATGGCTTCATTGTTGAAAGGAAAAAGCACAGCATTCTTTATTAAATTATGGATCTGCAATTTAATTTCCTATTTAATTATCTCATCCTCATGAGACCAAAAAGACTGAAGAAATCTACATTTTACATCTACAGAAAGCATTAAGCCTTTTTTATTTACTCTCCAATAATTAGAAATAATAACGATTAATAATAATGTTATTATTTTAGGCTGGCTCATTCACACAGAGGAACTACAAGATAGACACACATTTCCCCACATCATTCCATAGGGTGGCTATTTCATTTCTCTGCAGAGAAAACTCTAAGTTGTGGTTGTGATTTTCTTAAATTTTAGGGAGAAGACATCTGGATTTAAAACAGAGATGGTGCTGTCTTCCCTTTCCAACAACAGCACTTAACTACCAGCTCAACACAAGGAAAGGAGATTCACAAGATGCACAAAATTCTCTACCACTGTGTCCACTTAGAAAAACTGATCTTTTCCATTAGCAAAGCACCACAGCCTTCAATACTCAGAAGTAATGTTTAAAGGAAGGATTTTATTGGAAGTTTCTGAAGTTTGAATCTTGAACGTAAAAAGAAATATAGCAAATGATTAAGGTTTCTCTGGATGGGACAAAAGAAAATGCTTCAATGAAAGGGGCATAAATGTGTGAAATGGGGGGGGAGGGGGCACAGGAGGGAGGTCACTGCCACGGCCATGGGCATGTCAGGTCATGATCCGTGAGTGGTGGGTAACCAAGAAGGATCTATGAATGGGCCGCTGTGATGCTGACATCCCAAAGCGAAATCACTTGGTCAAGTGAATCAGGCCTTGGTAAATCCAAAGACTTGGACTCTGGGAAAACTGGAGGTGAAGGGGCCATCCTGATCACATGGTCTTCATTTTGCAAAATACTTGACTACTCCCTCGAGGTCACACGGTTATGGTGTGACAGTGCCAGACTAGAAATCCACATTCTCTCCCTCTCCCCAGGATTACTCCCACATTCCTGATAAGCCTGGATACAAAATAACAGAGGCCATTGTTATAAACATGTCCTGAACTGATGTTGTTGGATCTCTCAACTCTCTCTCTATGTTGATTTTAATGGTAAAGGGGCCAGTCTGACCCCAAGGGGAGGAGTCAAGCCAGCTTCTAGTTGCTTCTTACAAATCTCATATGGTTCCTCGGTCTGGCTTCGGTTCCACAGATGTTCCTCAAATACAGCACTGACCCCAGACATGAGTAAATAGGGCATATCTGAGACCCTTGGGCAAATATAGAAGTCAGTGTGCCTGGTGGCAGGTGGGTATTATGGAAAAAAAGCAAGCAACTGATAACTGATTCTTCCCCCCCTTCCCAAGGTCCCCACCTTATTGGAGATGGAGAGGATAAGGGTGTTATGAAAGGAAGTTACTTTGAAGGAGTTCAAGGATGTTTACCACAGTTTGTTGATAAATACATAAAACTGGAGTCAGCCTACAACATACAGAAAAAAAAAATGGGTAAGTAAATTACACAAGAAAACAAGGTTTGAAATGCAGTCAGTGATTTGGAAAATTTTTCATGATGTATTAGAGATCCACACCCCACTTCATTGGAAAGACAGTAAATAGACCAAAACATTCATTATCTCGCTACTCCAATATAACTGTTCAAGTTGTTCCTCCTCTATCGTCCAAAGTCCCCACAACAAGCATGAATCACTTCTACAGTTACCAAAACAACTAATTACAAATAAAGATGAAGTTAATAGGTCCTTTTGAAATCCCAAGGCTTAGAGTTGGCCTAAACATCCAGGAGAAAATCATGAATGGAACTGTATCTGTGGGCTCATGGCACAATTTCAATCTGCCCCTTTCCCCTGAGCACAGGCATTTCTTGGCTATAAAGGAGCTGGCCAGAGAATCGCCAAAACCCTTGATAACATGCAACCCCATGTTTCTCAAACTCCACCCCACGTGGGCCATAATCACATGGACATGCCTAGACCAACTTCCCCTGCCAGCCAACACTGAATTCACCTGTTAAAAGCCCCATCAGAGACTTTCATCTCCTTCAGTATTTCTCTATTGCCAATTACCTTCTTCCTGCTCAAAAGCCTCACCTTCTAAAGGATTATCAATCTGAGACACATTCCTAGCACAGTGCCTGGCTCGGAACAAACTATAAATACTGGGTGAATGAGTGAATGAATGAGCCTGCAAGCAGACAAGCAACAAGATCACTTCTCTCCTTCCTCATTCTTAGATTTTGGCCCATTCTCAGCCAACTCTATTTCTTTTCTAGGAGGCATAAGGGAGAATGGTTACCACTCCTTCCTTACCATGAGACTCTTACTAAAATCTGGTCTTTCCTATATCGTGAAGCAAGGATGTGGAACATAAATATTTGCACGCAGGGAGAAATAAGAAGAAAATGTTAAAGATTCGCCAGAGATAATGATGTAATGGGAAAAACAAAGCTGATATCTGTAGTCCAACTGTGGACAATGTCAGTAGGAGTCCAGGTAAGGAGGGTCACCACCTAAATGGCCAAGGTAAAAGATAAAGCATTAGAGGACAAAGGATCAAGGTATTAAACCTGCAGGGAATGCATGGCACAGTTCACAGCTGTGGCTCAGGATTAAGTGGCAGCTTTATTAGGAACCAGTCCCCCTGTCTGTTGTCTGGCTGACATATTCGTGCACCCTGCAATGTGAGGTTGCATGTTCCAGGACAATAGTCGCCGCCATCAGTACCTCCCACCTTCGATGATTCATGAAATAACAACTATTATTCAACTATCACTCACCTTTGATTGGATCCTATATCCTTTTCCAATATAAAACCCTAACACCAAGCAACAGTGAGACTCCTTCTCCTTTCTAAGTCTCCTACGTCAATTACAAACCTATTCAGGAGTCAGACTGTCACATATGATTCCTGGCTCTGCTACATATTAGGATGAATTAGGCAAGTTATTTAACCTCCCTGTGACTCAGTTTCTGCATCTTCAAAAGAGGATAATAAAATTATCTCTGAGAGTGGAAAAAAAAATCCCTTTGGGGGTCATCATCATGGAGGATGAAATGGGAACAAAGCCAAGAACAGGAAAACAGCCTGACACCTCCACTGGCAACTACCCATTTTCTACCAGACCTACTGGGATGATGTGCAGAATAACATAAGACCCGGGACCCTTACTGACCTGTCATGCCGGGGGGGGTGGGCACGATGCTAAGTGCTCTGGGGCATTAAGCTCATTCAGCGCTCTCAGAGCCTACAGGGAGATACTGCTACTATCCCCATGCTCACACGAGGAAATGGAGACTCCGTAGGCTCCAGACAGACCACTTAAAATGTAGCTCTCTGGGGCACCTGGGTGGCTCAGTCGGTTGAGCGTCCATCTTCGGCTTAGGTCATGATCTCACAATTTGTGGGTTCGAGCCCCACGTCAGGCTCTGTGCTGACAGCTAGTTCAGAGCCTGGAGCCTGCTTCAGATTCTGTATCGCCCTCTCTCTCTCTCTCTCTCTGACCCTCCCCTGTTCATGCTGCTGTCTCTCTCTCTCTCTGAAATAAATAAAACATTAAAAAAAATTTTTTTTTTTTAAATGTAGCTCTCTGAAGGCAAAACAACCATTTCCTGGTCAGTCAAAATGAAATCAAAGAGGTAACTACAAAGGGGAGGTTATGATTACATGAGAGAATGTCGACTCTTGAAGGAGGCAGGGCTAGGGGCACGGACCCCTTGGACAATCAAACATCCAAGTAGAATTTCTGACTCCCAAGGGCACTGATGTGGCTTATTCGGTTAGGCAGTTAAGCGTCTGACTTCAACTCAGGTCATGATCTAATGGTTCATGGGTCCAGGTCCCATGTCAAGGCTCTGTGCTGACAACTTAGAACCTGGAGCCTGCTTCGGATTCTGTCTCTCTTTCTGTTCTGCCCTTCCTCTGCTCACATACTCTCACACTCTCTGCCTTTCAAACATAAATAGAAATAAATTTAAAAAAGGGGGGGGCACATGGGTGGCTCAGTCGGTTAAGAATCTGCCTTCAACTCAGGTCATAATCTCACAGTTTGTGGGTTCAAATCCCATGTCGGGCTCTGTGCTGACAGCTCAGAGCCTTGAGCCTGCTTCAGATTCTGTGTCTCCCCTTCTCTCTGCCCCTCCCCTGTTCATGCTCTGTCTCTCTCTGTTTCTCAATAATAAATAAATGTTAAAAATTAAAAAAAAAAAGAAATTAAAAAAACTTTTGACTCCCTCCCAAACTGAACTGAAAATAGCCCACTGCTGACCAAAAGCCTTACCGACAACATAAACAGTTGATTAATGTCATATGTATTTTCTGTGTTATATGTATTACAGCCTGTATTATTTTTTATTTTTTTCATGTTTATTTATGGGGGGGGGTGCAGGAGTAGGGGAGGGAATGGAGAGAGGGAGAGAAGGAATCCCAAGCAGGCTCCATGCTGTCAGCACAGAGCCCAGAACAGGCCTCAAACTCACAAACTGTGAGATCATGACCTGAGCTGAAACCAAAAGTCCAATGCTTAACAACTGAGCCACCCAGGCACCCTCTCATATCCTATATTCTTAGAATAAAGTAAGCTAGAAAAAAGAAAATGTTATTAAGAAAATCAGAAGGAAAATCTATTTATAATACTGTACAGTATTTATTGGGGGGGAAAATCCACATAGAATTAAGTCTGCACAGTTCAAACCTGTGTTCTTCAAGGGTCAACTCTATGGGGGAAGCACTCAGAAAACTGGAGTGCATTATTTAATATAGTGGCTCTCTGTATTGAAAAGAGATGCGAGCGTCTGTGACACGCCTTGTGAGGTCTGTATGATATCACCTTATGCTTCCTCATTATGCTCCTTGAAAAGCACCTGAAGAACTCACCACAGGACACAGGAAAATGAGCTGACATTGAAATGGGCAATTCCTGACTACATGCCATTGTGAGTTACTGATACATTTCTGAAATTTGAAGAAGTGTGGCAGAACGCTCTTAATGAAATCTACTCTAAGCTACGAAAGGCGATGCTGGGCTAAAATTCCAAAGTGAAAGCTATATTTTATAGCCTAGGAAAGCAGTGTTTTCTGTGCTAGTAGCAGCTGTAAATGGTATTCACATTTTCTGTGGTGGATTTTATTTATGTGTGCAGACTCAATCTGTGGCAGAATTGCCTGACAGGAGGTAATCCCGCCAGTGGGAAGCTCACTTAAGTCCTTTTCATTTCCCTTTTATCACATATGGGTTTATTCATACATTCCAGATTCCTCATTTTAGTGAAATTCCCCTCCTGTGTGCATTGCAAAATGCTTTGCGAATTTTGGTTACGCGGTAATATTTAGGCTAAGTCTCAAATAAAATTTTGTGTTATATGACTGTGTATGGTCCTTTTAAACAGGCCAAGTATGCAGACATGAAAAGGCAAAATTACTTTCAATGGTAAGAAATATTACAACTCACAGAGATTTCTGTTTCAGATGTGTTAAAAAGACCATGTCAGTCTTGCTATATTACAGAACTCGTTTTTAAAGAAAAGGCTTACTGCAAACCGGTAAGGACTTATTCGTGCCTTGAAATGTTCAAAAGAGGAATGTTAACCTTTGAAGTGAAAATGATTAAGTGAAAATGATCTCTAATCATTTTCACTTCTGGTTGACTTTGAATCTGTAGCTAATAATTCTTGGGGAAAATAACCCAGGTGGCTTACAGGAAGAGACGGTGGTCAACGGTCAACTGTTTCTCAGAGCAAGGGAAAAAAACAGAGGCCAGTTCCATGTTGAAAATGTGCACTGGAATATACCTACAATGGGAGATTGCTCAGCCTTAAGGAATGGCACTCTGACATGTGTTATGATATGGATGGACAGTGAAAACATCATATTCATGATGAAGCCAGACACTGCAGGATTTCCCATCTATCAGGATGCAGAGCAGTCAGATTCACAGCAGCAGAAAGTAGCATGGTCGTTACCAGGAGCTGGCATGCAGGGGGAATGGGGACAGAATGTTAAAAGTAAAGCACAAAGTGACACACGTTTCAGGCATGTTCTGGGGTCCAGGGCACAGCTCTCCTGAGGACATTGGACCAAAGGTGGAAGCTGACTTGCATGTGGCCCACTACTCCCTTCCAGGTCAGGGAGATGCCAAGGACATTTCTGACCTACTCAACGCACCAATACACAAAGGGCCCCATCAACAATGATCCAGAAAATGAGTATACATTTAGGTATTTAGTGTAAAATCGGAAACTGTATCCTAGAACATGAAATGTACGATGGCTGCAGGGGTCCAAGCCCCACCTTGCTCATTGATGGCCGAGCCCCAGCTGAGGGGAAGAGGGCTGGCAAGGTTACAGTTATCCAGGGAGCTTGGAGAAGCCTTCTGCTGAAGCCAGTCATTCAATACTCGCTGTTTGATGGTTTTAACATGAGCAGAAAGTAAGGAAACACTGAATCATCAGATATGAGAATTTTTTATGAGCCTACAAATCCAGATGGCACACAAGTAAATGTATAATATTCCTGTTGATACCTGATAGATTATAGCTGTTCTACAGCTATAATTGAGTGATTTGAAGGCAAGAGCTTTGAATAAAATAATTTTGGGGCTTCCTTGTCCTCAGAAGGGCATCTTTATAAAAACAACAGCAGGGGTACCTGGGTCGCTCAGCTGGGTAAGTATCTGACTGTGGCTCAGGTCATGATCTGAGTTCGTGGGTTTGAGCCCCACATTGGGCTCTGTGCTGACAGCCTAGAGCCTGGAGCCTGCTTGGGATTCTATGTCTTGCTATCTCTCTGCCCTTCCCCTGCTAGTGCTCTCTCTCTGTCTTTCATAAATAGATAAACATTCAAAAAATTAAAAAAAAAAAAAAAGCCAGCAACCTCACAAAACTAATTAGTATGAAAACCCAAGAAAAATCCAGCAACATGTCAACCCCAACATTTTCAGTGCTTTACAAATGTACATTAACTGGTACCCAGGATGGGGGTCTGGGGGGAGGTTGCTGAGATTGCGCATGTTAATGATAGCTTTATCCACGGGCAATGATGACCAGCAAAGCAGATCTTGTGCTCAACGACTGAGTGGCATAGGAAGGTTATGACACAGAAGTGGAAGATATATTCTCTCTGCTTGTTGAAATGACTAAAGATATACTCACACTCATGAGTAAGTTTAACACCTGATATAAAGCAAATGATAACAAAGTTTGGTGCCCCTCAGGGTCAGAGTAGGTACCTGTTAAAAAGGAAGGTCCCCCCTTACCCTAGATATGCCCCAGAGTTTGAGAAACACTAGTACAAGTCATTCATGAGATTACATCCAGGAAGAAGCAAGAAAATTGAATCAGTGGAGGCATCTGATGAAGGAAGGCTTCCTGGAGAAGGTGCCTGGTGAGTGTAATTGGGAATGGAGGAGAGAAGTGGATGGCTAGCAGGAAGGGGTGATGTAAGTGTGACACATGGGATGAGAACAGTGCTTTATTTTTTTTTTTAATATTTTTGAGAGAGAGAGAGAGAAAGCACATGAACAAAGGAGGGGCACAGAGAGAGGGAGACACAGAATCCCAAGGGGATTCCAGGCTCTGAGCTGTCACTGCAGAGCCTGACATGGGGCTTGAACCCATGAGACTGTGACCTAAGCCGGAGCCAGATGCTTAACTGACTGAGCCATCCAGGTACCCTGCGAACAGTGCTTTATTAAAGGAGGTGTGAGGGGCGCCTGGGTGGCTCAGTCAGTTGAGTGTCCAACTTTGGCTCGAGTCACTGATCTCCCAGTTCATGAGTTCGAGCCCCAGGTTGGGCTTGCTGCTGTCAGCAGCACAGGGTTGGGCCGGCGGGCTGGTGGGGGGGAAGCTTCAGATGCTCTGTTTCCCTCTCCTATGCCCCTTCCCTGCTTGCACTCTCTCACTCTCCCTCTCTCAAAAATAAAATTTTTAAAAGAATATAAACAATAAAAAAATAAAAATAAAGGCGGCATGGGGCTGAAACGGGGACCACATTCAGAAGGAATGTGAGATGCCAGGCCACACAGAGGTGGAAAGGCAGGTGGGAAGGAAGGAACCTCCCAGAACAAGGAGACTCATCTACTATGAAGACACATGAAAGCTGTCACTGAAGTCCCAGTAGAAATAGAGATTCCAGGTTCTCTTTAGGCATGGACACCAAGCTGAAATACATCATGCCGCACGGTCTTTAGGTGGTAAGAAAGTAGTTTCCAGAAGCACAGACGTTCTGGCTCAGTCACTTCCTCTATGTGGCTTGCACGCCTCTTACCATAACTGGGACTGCAGACGGTAACATAGAAACCCTTATAAAGGCCAACTCCCTTTTCATACACTCGTTACTGTGATCCCTCCACGGGCCACACCCTGACCCAGGGCTGGCAACTGCGCCCTGTGTCATTTCCGTTACCAGACAGAACAGGCTGGCCAGCTTGTCACAGACACTTGAAGCCAGTGAAACAGAGTGACTGCTCAGGATGGACGTTCCAAGGGGGATTCAGTGTTGGGAGCAAGATGTAAACTGAAGACGAATATTTCTCGTTTTCTGCAAAGTCTTTCCAGTTAGATACTCAGTCGCCTACCTGTATCCAACATGCAAAAGACAAACGTCGAAGATTTCAGCCCCACCCGCTGTCTCCCATCTCCTGCAGTATATTCCCACGCCACTCCCAGAAGCTTCCCCAAGAGGATTCACTGAGCAACTACCAGAGGTACCAGGGCGCTCGGTGTGCTGGACAAAGCACCTGCCCCCCATGAGTTCAGGGTGAAGATGAGGAGATCACCTGATAAATGACGGTGGACTTTGGTACAGAGTTGCCAGCCAGGGTCGTCTTCTACCTTATTCTCACCGACCCTTTTGAAGTTTCCCTACTTCTTCCGTTGTTCCTGTCAAGTGCATATATTTGCCTTCCCCATATGATAAACCCTTTCTGGGTACAATGAGAGGCCCTTCCCTCCGGCTCCAGAAACAGCCATGTGCATGGCAGAATTGAGACCAACATGGCGGGGTTACCTCAGTTCCTAGAACAGAGAACCCACGCACTTCCTTCCCCCTCTTCTCTTCAAAACACCTGCTGAGATGAACTGAAGTATTTTAACTGTGACAACATGAACATACGTATGTAAACTGCACTGTCCTACTCGATGTGAGTTACATGATTTTTTACATTCATACTGATTTGAAGTGAAATATTTATTATTGCTTCATTGTAGCTAATCGCTTACTGATGTAATTAAGGAATAATCAAACAACTGATTAAAGCAGTATGATTCACGTGAGTCAGCAATTCTTCCCCTTAAAAAGGCAACACATTTATCTTTCCCAGGATAGTAGCTACCTTAAAATCAAATCCTTGTTTGTGAATAAAGTTATATACAAATACCTAAAAATCACATTGGAAAGCTCAAATGTCCACCTGCCTGAATCCTAACTTCCTCATTCAAGATAACTAGATGTAAATAAAACATTCAAGCAACAGTGTTGTAATTTATAATAACTTTGGACTTGTGGACTTTATGGCTTCTCATTCAGGGACTCAAAGTTTATGTTCTAATAAGAAGCCTCTTTCTTCCCCTGATATCTTGTGATGCATAAAGAAAATGTACCCACTCCAGAGACTTCCCTGTTCCTCCTTGTTCTACACACAATTAATCCTTTTCTCTTTACAATCTGAGGTATAATAATGTCCCCCACCCGACCCTGCAACATGCTTTGCATTGAGATTCAGGGGTCTTCTAAAGTCCTAGGGGAGCTTAGCCCCAAGCTAATAAACCTCTTTTTGTACAGGTCAAAGGTTCTCATTAAGAACAAGTAATCCAGGGGCGCCTGGGTGGCTTAGTCGGTTAAGCGTCCGACTTTCGCTTAGGTCATGATCTCGCAGTTCGTGGGTTCGAGCCCCACGTCGGGATCTGTGCTGACTGCCAGCTCGGAGCCTGGAGCCTGTTTCAGTCTGTGACTCCCTCTCTCTCTGACCCTCCCCTGTTCACGCTGTCTGTCTCTCTCTCTCCTAGAAATAAATAAAACATTTAAAAAAAAAAAAGAACAAGTAATCCAAAGTTATTGCCCATGTCTTGTGGAGCCAGTCAGCTAAGAGGTCAACAGAGATGGAAATAGATATTTAAAATGAGGGGGGCGGAGGAGGGATAAGAATTTCTTTAATGGGATGGGCATAACGAATTTATCCTTTCCCTGAAAGATAAGAAGCTCCACTCCCAATGCCTATACTAACCCCAGCAGTGGGAGCTGTCACTCCACGTAGAGAGCTGGCCACCTTTGCAGCTATGACATTTCTAAGGGGAGAGAAACTCTGGGGCGGTTAGGCAAGCTCCCCTTGCCCCTTCCATCCTCAGAGGCTGTCCAGAGCCTGTACCAGGTTCAGAAATGAAAAAGAAATCACTTAGACAGGAGACATGAACTTGAAGCTCCTGTTTGGTCACTTGCCGCATAATTAATTCAGGCTCCTCCTCCGTGTGCCCCTCTGTCCACAGGCAGCTTTGGTTCATGAGCCACGATCGCTAATTTCAGGAACTTGAGAAGTCAGAAGAAAAATTTTTAGTAGAAAAAAGTGCCGCCCTCCCTAGTTTCTAGCCACTGCATTGGTTTTGGAAAAAACACCAAAGAGAAAAGATGAATTCAGACTAAAGGGTCCAATCATGGAGATATTTCTCTCAGATAATAAGCTGTGGCTACTAACCACCAACACCGAGTAAAATTTATTGCTGAAGAAACAATAAGGCTGGTGACGTAATGAATGTCATTTCAGAAGAGAAATTTAAAGTAGAGAAGTCGTTTTGGAGCTCATTCAGCCTAACCCTATATTTTACAGAGAGCAATGGAAGTGACTTGTCCAAGATCACTTAGCTCATTTGTGACAGCCTAGAGCCCAGGTCCCCTGGCTCCTAGGACTCGGTTCTTTCCACTGTACCACCTTGCTACCCGGTGACATGACCTTCCTACAGCACACATGACCTCACCACTAGCAAGACTTTACTAGAAAATGCGATCAAGATGCTAAGAGTCTCCAAAACATCTTGGAAACCATTAAACATTGCCTGATAGAGTCCATGCTCCATTCAGTAAGTCTTAATATAGTACAAGCTACACGGTAAGGAAAGCCTTAGAAAAGGAGACATACTGCTCTGGCCTTTGGGAAATCACTTCCTGTTTTCTATCCACACCATAAGTATGTCTGCCAAGGACAGTGCATATTCCTGTCATCACAGCGCACTAGAAATAATTGAGCAGTATTAGGCCACGTCTCCAGGGTTTGGGCTCTCTGGCTCCTTACAGGACAAAAGCCCACTGCCACTAGCTCTGCCGGCCTGTCCCCTGGTGCCAGCCTTCCTGGCCTGCTGGCCTGCCTAATAAGGCAACGTGCAAGGTGACTGGTCGGCTTATAGGTCACCCACTGTTTACTGTGCAAATTCTGGACTCACAAGCAAGAGCCTACCTTTTGGCAAACAAAGGGTTACCCTTTGCCAAAAATCTCTTACTTGGTCCATTTACATAATAATAGGTACTGGTCTGTAGAGCCTGCCAGACTGGACACAGGTTGGCTTACAGGGTTAAAGGAACTTGCCTTCCGCAGGCCTGGAGTAGCTAGGCTTTAGGGGGAATTTCTTTGCCTCCACCTCCTTCAGCCCCCTTCCCAGGTCCCTCAGAGAACTCACACTCAATCTCTGGAGCAACTCATTTAGCATGCATCCTGACTCCTGAGGCGCCCAGACTTCAAAAATAGCAACACGACTGTCTCCAAATAGATTGCATGTCCTAGGTACTTAAAAGGGAGTCACTGGGTCAGATGCAGGAACAATCCTTAGCATTCCAGAAAATATGTGCTGGCGAAAAATAAACTTCTGTCTTTTCAAATAAGGAGGCAGAGCTGTTGGCCAAACAGTGCCTTAATACAAACACCCATTATTTTTAATGGTGTTAAAGTCTGGGCTCAGAGACTCTTCCCACCCCCGATTTTGGAGACTTCTTTTCCACATAGAAGGGAAAGGAGACATCTGTGATTAACTGTGGCACATTCATCACTGCACAAATTTCCTTCAGCTTTTAGCCACGGTCTCTTTGTCATTTGGAAGGCATTCCCCGCCACCGGCCGACCAAAATTTGATATGTCCCAGGAGAGTTTTGAACAGTACCAACATTTCAAGTTTCAACAGCAGCCTGGTGATCTTGAATTTGGAGCAAGACGAGGAAGGGTCAGGAAGCATGAGATTGCAAACCTTGAGGACAGTATTCACCAAACCATCAGGGCACTTATGAAGGCCAAGATACAACCCAAATCTGTAACTATGGTGAGCGGAAACTGATCCAACGGCCTCACCCTTCCACCCTGAGCTAGCATCCAATGCTAACATTCTTTCTGCGTAAACACATGGTTCCTTTAGAACCAGAGCCCCGAATGTTAGCATGTAGCAGCCATGCTTTGCTTCTCGGAGGAAGGCAGTTGAGAGTACCTAAAATAAGAGTTAGGAAAGACAGAGGCCTGTGCACTGCTGATATGCTGGGGATGACAATATTGGATCAATGTTTGGTTTTCATGAATCCAGGGTTTCCCTCTTCAGTCCTTCCGAGATTCTCCCACCGAGGCATTCAGAAATCCCTGTCTAGATATTCATAACAATGAGAAAGAGCAAGGGGTGTCGGATACTTAAAACCAAAAGCTTGTCCTTGAGCTCTTGGAAAAAGCAGCCTTGGAAAGCAGAGTTTAAAACACACACCGGCCCCCATATTGTCCTAACATGCCTCTGTCCTCACAACCCCAAAGGCATCCGCTTGTGCTCTCCTTTACTGCCTCTAAATTGGGCAACGTAGGAGGGGAACCACGGGGCCCCAGGATGTGGGCAGACGGGGGCTGTGGAGCTGCTCTGGGTCCCTGTCCCCCCTAAGAAGGCAGAGGGAAATCACAGGACAGCTGGTGCGGACCACCACCCGCCTGTTTGGCTTTTGTGTTTACTTTACTCCCAAACAGCTAATTTCCCATTGTTCAAGGCCAAGTTAGAGAGCACTAAAGCACTGTTATTCCCTTTTCTTCTTCCACTGCCAGCTCCCGTGGCTGTTTGATTCCTAATTAGTACTTCCTGGGAAAAGGAAAGAAGAGATTCCTAGCTACTGGCCACCGACCCTTGCAGGCAAGCTGGGCAACAAGGACCCCTTAGGGAGGAAGAGGAGATAGTTGGGAGAGGAAGGGGGAGGCGTGATGTGTGCAGGGGGACCAGGACCTGCCTTGGAATTCCTACATGGCCAGACCTCAGGACGTTAGAGACTGCAAACTGAAGACAGTAAAACAAAAACAAAAACACAAACAAAACGAAGAAGTTCCTTTCTCAAATCATCAGCAGCGACAACTGGGCTCATCTTAAATTTATTCTCATTAAATGTTGTAAAAAAAAAAAGAAAAGTCCTCTCTTCCAGTCCCTGTGACTCTCTCCTGAACAATGAAGATATTACTGTGCTCGCTGGCATTTCCATCGTAAGCAAGGTTGTCCAACAGGTTTTCCCACACAAGAGGGGTATTCATGGACCTGACTCCATCAAGCAGCAGCTGCTCATCAGTTTGAACATATATGTATTTAGTCAACATCCAGTTAACAGAAATAGGCCTGTGGCACTCTCCCCCTGAAGTTAAAACTGTGCCAATTACAATATGCAGAATGGTGGATTTTTTTATCAGATCACTTCTTGTTCAGAAGAGGAAAGAATGTTCTTCTTTACTATGCACATTGCATCTTTTTTTGGCTATGAGACCATTTAAGCTATTTGACTGGATGGCAGAAAGTGACTTTAAAGTTATTAAGGACTAAATCGTTTGCTACCTATTTATATAGTACTTTGTTTTTAAGCACATTGTCAGGCTATTTTTATGGATATAATTTTAACCCGGACACATGCTTACCCTGTGTTCGGCTTAAAATATGCTGATACAGCTTTACACTCCCTCCTGCAGTGCTGATTTAACTTAGCCACAGCTATCCACATCTGAGAGTATTAGTTCAAGAACCAACCTTTCTTTCAAAAACGAATTAAAAACTTGATTCCTTAACTGCACTATCGTCCCCTAGTGGCAAAAAGGAGTTGATGCATTTTCCAAAGCCCATTTTACAAACACCCCTCTTAAAAGGAAAGCGTGAAGTCAGGAGGTTTTTTGCTGACAGCAGCTTTAATATCTCTGAGATATATACGAGCTGAAATGTTAGAAAATGATTTCATTCATTTACTCAGCCAATAATACACGAAGTGTCCTAGAGGCTGAGCCCTGTTCTGGGGCTGGGGAAACAGAATGAGTAAGGATACAGGGGAAAATTCCATTCCAGTAATAAATACCCAAGTATAATACAATGTCCCACATGCTCAGTGGCCTTTTATTTTAATGTGTGTGAAATATATGTTACAGGAGCTCACTCTCAGATACTCTGGAAACATGAGTGACTTTGTATTGCTAGTCTGTCTCTTCAAGGTCTTGTCTGTCATTATCTTCTCCCCTTTACCTTTCCCTTCCCCCAGGCAGGCCCAGAGCTGGTTTTGAGGTGCCCTCGGTAAGCATCTGCTAAACAAAGTGGCCCATTAAATCCAAACTAATGAGACTTTCTTATCAGCTAAATGAAAGCGCTTTTGCTGTTTTCGCTTGTCCATCTTGTAAACTAAAATACTCATAGTCATAAAAGTGAGGCAGTCTCATAAAAAAGTAACAAGTCTCTCTTTAGACATATAAACCGAGGCAATAATACATTGTTCTGTATATAAGCATTACAGTGCTGTGAACATTTTATTCAGAAGCTCACATCTGACGAAACTAGAAGCATACATTCCAAAGCTATACAACACTATTGTTTCACGCTCCCAACCCCCGTCTTTTCTGAAACTGGCCAAGCCGCAACTAACACCATCCCTCAGTGAGTTCTTAGGTGCTGTGGGATGTACCAGGAGAGCAGGCAGCACCATCATCCCAGCTTGCAGCACTGGGTGTGGCTGGGGGAACTCCATGCTGAGAAGGGCTCTTGCCCACGTGTGGGGAAGTCCAAGTTCAGAAGACAAAGGATGAGAAGGTCTCTCAGGAGCACAAACTCTCACAAAAGCTGAATACATGTGGGTTCCCATTTCTGTTTGAAATTCTACCTCACCTGCCCAGGTACTGTTCAGTTTCCCACTGTGGGATTTTTTCCCCTTAAGGGTGAGGTCTCCGCGATGGAGATTTAAATGTCAAGGGGTCCACAGCTACAGGTCTCTGTTACTTATGTAGGAAAAGGCAGGTGGCGTCTCACAAGACCTACTGGGTGATCTGTATTAATACACAAAAACAACTATTGTTAAAATATTCAAAAGTGCAGGGCACCTGGGTGGCTCAGTCAGGTAAGGGTAAGTGTCTGACTTCAGCTCAGGTCATGATCTCGTGGTTCGTGGGTTTGAGCCCCGATTCGGGTTCTGTGCTGACAGCTCAGAGCCTGGAGCCTGCTTCAGATTGTGTCTCCCTCCCTCTCTCTCTGCCCCTCCCCTGCTCGTGCTCGGTCTCTTTCTGTCCCTCAAAAATAAATGAAAACGTTTTAAAAAAATTCAAAAGTAAGCTTTTTTAGGTAAAATGCTGACCTGGAAAAGAAAGCCTACTTGATTTGCAAGCAAAATCTGTGTGAGCAGTATACCGTAAGCATAAACAAAATTCAAACAACTTACCCAAATGTGTCTATTCACTTACGTTCTACCTCATTTTTCAGAGCTAGAGAGAGGGTGGTGGCAATATGTTTTCAACTCAGTGTCCAAATTTAAAGAAAAAAAATCTCCAAGCTTCTAAATTATTGATTTTTTAAAGCTTTAAAGAAACGCAGGGCTTTGGATACTCAAGCACACATCAAAAGTCATCAAAAATAGTGATACAGGCTTAAACTGACCTCAGAGGTTGTGGCCCTCATCTCTGCATTATACTTAAAACTTTTGATAGCAGTGAGGTTAAGATTTGTATAGTTTGAGGGCACTTGTGAAAAAATGAAGGGGGGTCTCTAATTTTACACTAAAACTGTATTATAATGTTTTATACAGATTTATACAAATGCTTTCTACAAATTTTACACTATTTTAAAAGTGCAAACAAAGCACAATTTGTCCCACAGTCTCCTGCAGACTCTGAGGAAGGGCCAGCAGTTGGAAGTAAACTGGTAAGTGCCTGAAGTCTGCCCTGAAACCTTCACATAAAGACTATCAGCTACTGTCCCTGCAGTTCCCAAGAAACGTCAGTTGGGACCTGGGGCGGGGGGGAGGGGGGGAGTGGTGTTGGGAGGGTGGGGGGAGTGGTTCACATCTTATTTTCTACCCATCCTCCAGGAAGATTCTAGGCCCAGGGACCCAGTTAGCTCTCCATCAGACTCAGGCCCTCAGAATCCAGGTGGCTTTCACTGAACTCTGACCAGGTTGGTTATCAAAACCCAAATATGTCAAATACTTGCTACTCCTGACTTGCCTGCTTCCTTTATCACACATAGGAATCCACCGTTCTTGGGCAATTCACCTCCAGCCAAAACCCTCTAAGGGAAAAGAATGTTACATTATAGAAGTTTCCAAACTAGCAATGGATTTTATAATTATTGTAATAGAACATCTATAATTATAAATGCATATAATATATATTTTGAATAGTGTGTCAAACTTTATCAAGAATGTTTAATACTACATATGTATTAAGCTACAGTCAATACACAAATCTTATAATTTTTTTTAAAAAAGATGACAGTATGTTGTTACATATACAGATTCCAAATCCTATCCTTGGAAGATTCAATAAGCCCTTTTATTTTTCATGGACACCCAGTTCTAAAGAGCTTGGTTGTCTGATTCCTCAGCCCCTGAAAAGATGCTGAGAAGCTTCTGGAAGGTTAAGAACCCTAAGGAAAGAGGGGAGGAGGAGCTGGTCCAGTGGCAGAGGGCTCCTTCACATCTCCTTAGGTATGCCTTTGCTACCCAACATCTGCTAAGCCAGGAAGTGAAAGTCCAAATTAGATTTCATGGAATTTGGGGTTCTTATACATGGGTCCCCGGAAGGGGCCCCCTCCATGTTTCCAAGCCTGA
Source organism: Proteles cristata cristata (assembly GCA_017311185.1). Taxonomy (NCBI): domain Eukaryota; kingdom Metazoa; phylum Chordata; class Mammalia; order Carnivora; family Hyaenidae; genus Proteles; species Proteles cristata. The sequence goes on along the minus strand of JAESUZ010002752.1, from coordinate 1,803,336 downwards.
AGACAGGTGTGCACAGCCTCAGGGAGCACCGAAAGTAGGTTCACCCGGAAAGTAGGTAGAGCGGTCTTGTTCCCAGAGAGCCTGCTAAAGCCGACATGCAAGGTGTCGTGGGGCACAGCGTGGGGACAAAGTGCCCTGACAGCAATGACACTTACCAATGATGGGGACACAGGCACAGAAGGGCCATAGCCACTCCATTGAAAAGCAAAGAAAGGAATTTCATTCATCCTACTAATCAGTTTCTCAACGGGGAAAGACTAAGGTACACACAGAACAAATTAGCCTTTGGGTGGGTAAATCTGTAAAACTCAGTTTTAAAGACACACATACATATTGCACAGGGGACAAGTCCTCAGCTCATTCTTGGTTTCTGCGTGTTTCTACCCCACGGGCTGGCTCCACACCCACTGTCCCACTCGCCTTCTTCAAGTGCCTCGTAGTTCCGCGTGACCGTGATTGTCTCCATGGTGCTCCCCAGGAACACAGGCGCCAGGCCACCGGTCACGGAGCACAGACAAAGTGACCCACCTGGCCCAACTGCTCCAACAGGTGCTCCACCCACTCGGCCGGCTTTCCCCTCACCCCACTGCCCCCAGTGGTCACTGGGGGAACAGCAGCTGTCCTTCTCCCCTTGCGGCCACCTGTGGGCTCATCCCTCCTCAGGCCTCCCTCAGACAGGCATCACTCCAGAACCTGCTTTTCCGCAGTGGCGCAACGCAGGGTGGTGGTTTTCACGTCTGAGAACGCAGGCTATTCCCCTCATGAGAACCCCCCCCTGGTGAGAGCTCAGCTATGCCAGATGGACCCTGCTGCTGGGTACCCTCTGTCATTTGTCTTTTAAAAATTTCTTTCCCGGGGCACCTGAGTGACTCTTCATTCTGGCTCAGGTCATGATCTTATAGTTTATGAGTTCGAATACTGCATCAGGCTCTACACTGACAGCAAGGAGCCTGCCTGGGATTCTCTCTCTCCCTGCCCCTCCCTCAAAATAAATAAACGTGTAAGAAAAGAAAAATTCCTTTTCCTCTGGACACAGACTTCACGTTGAGAGCATTTCAGCAAGCAGTCAGCAAGAGTGGTTAAAGGGTTTGGGAAATGATGCCACAATTCACGAGGTGTGGGTAGAGCCTGCTGGGCATTCAGCCAGAGGGGTCACCCCATCCACCCCGTGCTCTCCCCTTTCCTACCTTCTTACCTGTGGAAACCAAGTTCTCGCGCACTGGCAGGTACGGACCCAAGTTTCCCATGGCAAGCATGAATCAACACTAGCTCTTTCCAGGTCTACAGTCCTGGAATGCATACAACGTGCTTTCGTATCTCACTTCATCTTCACTTCACAAAAATGGACATTGTAAAAGGGCTTTGTAATCTTCAAAGAACTTTAGTCAACACGGCTTCACGTGATCCTGCTGGTACGAAGGGAAATTTCCCGGTCCCCATTTCACAGATGAGGAAACTGATGTCTAGAGAAGCTACACCAGAGTTAGGGTGTGAGACTGAGGAAGGGTGGACCCGCCCCCCAAAAGCTGCGCTAAAGCCCTGGCTCCCTGCTTGAGGCTTGAAAGGCAGAGGTGAGCAACGTGAATTGCAAATTCAAGTCGGTAGCCTGGCTGCTCCCAGCAATAATTCCCTCTCCCTCCTTCCCTCCACCTCCCTCCTTCCCTCTCTGCTCTCTCCCACTTCACAGGAGACTTGCAGATCTTTTAAAAAGGATTATCCCTATGTTCTAACACCCAGCGGCAACTACCTCTGCAGTGAGCAGGGAACAGGGCCTGGAAATGTGGGTCTTGGGCTATTGGGAGAAGTGTCTTCCCTTCTTCTAATGAATCAGGTGAAAAGCCTATTAGCCTTTATTCAAAACTGCTGTTTTCAAGTCTGCAATCCTGGCTCTGTAGACACTGGACTCTGGCTAAGCAAAGGGTGAAGTGAGAAAGAGAAGATGGAAAGAAGATTCTTGCTACATTCTTCTGGTGACAGATTTAGAACATGAGCTAATGCACACACCAGCGCAGCCAAAGCCAAACAAAAACAATGCTATCTACAGCTGCCTCAGGGCATCTTTTGGAGCACAAAATAGCCTCTCCCCTCTCCCTCCCAGGGGCAGCTCAGTAGTTTTCTTTCTTTTTTTTTTTTTAAGTTGATGCAAGGGTGTGGATAATCTTTGCAAGCCAATATATCATTTGGTCTGGGTTTAGAAATATTTGATCATGCTGACTTGGCAAAGAGAAAAAAAGTGTTTGCTGGCAGGAAAAGTTCATCTCCGCAGTAACTAGTTTGAGCAAGTCAGTAACTAGTAGGAGATACAGACAGGAGGGGGGGTGTTTCAGGCTGACACTGAGGCTGACACTTGACTCCTGAGCCTGACTTTGGCTTTCGGGGGCAAACTCACAGGCTAACAGATGCTTTTTTCCTTTTGCCTACAAAATGGAGAACAAGTTCTAAATCACAAGACACCTTTTTCTTTTTTTAAATTTGTTTTCTCCAGTGTTTGCTCAGTCGTTCTTGTATGTTTTAAATTGTTTTGAAGTCCTCCAGTGGGAAGGACAAAAACGAAAATCAAGTCGGGTAGACTAGATTTGGGTTCCTCACGAGTTGCAAGAACCCTGGCCCACAGGGCAAATGTAATTTATAGCAAATATGAAAGATGTTCATGAAGCTTACATTAACTAGGACATTGTTCATTGGAGCCCTCTTTTGTGTAGTTTGCTATTCTGAACGCCTGTCATTCTGAATGGACAATGTGGAGGTAAGGATAAGGTATCATTTATATGTAGCCCAATGAATGAATCTAGAAAATACACTACAAGGAGCAAAAAAAGGTGCTCTACTATTTAGTACTTTGGGCAAGATGAGATTCTTATAAGAATCACTGAAAAATTTAACTTGCATTTGGGACCTCATGGTAGCATTACCTTTACGGTTGGAATGGGCTTGGGAAATCGTCTGGCTTAGCAGTTGGCTTTACAGCAGAATGTGGGACCCTCCTGAGGAGCCTCTTGCCCTCCCCCTGCCCCAGCCACACCCCAGGACCAATGGCCACACCCCAAGACCAGAATCCCCAGGCGGGACCCAGGCTGGGGGATTTTCCGAGAACTCCCCCGGAGAGATGTGTCGGGGCAGCTTGGGGTGAGAGCCGCAGCTCCTTGAACCTCCCCATCTGATGAAGGAGCCCACACGGGTTGACCAAGGTGGTGTCAGCAGCAAAGTCAAGACTGTAAGAACTCACAGTTTCCTCTTTTAAACACCAGCAACATTTACATGGTAAAGTTTGTCGCAAGGTGGTGCCTTTAAACAAACATTATTAGTGAATACGTGATTTGAATATTACCGGTCCCA